>JADLZN010008816.1:77795-93562 GCA_018155175.1 Sinocyclocheilus anophthalmus | reverse complement strand
TTTTTTTCTGTCTGATCATAAGTCTATTATTTTTAACATAGCTGTTACTAGTTCGGTACCACACCCTGCCTTGGTAGGCCGGTATGTTCGTTCTTTTAACTCATCCACATCTTAAAAATGTTTAGATGCTTATTTTATTCCCCCTATAACTCATGAAATAGAGTCTAACTGTCTTGGAGCTAATCCCGACGAGCTAGTTAATAAGTTTAATGGGCTATGTTCAAATATACGTGATGCTGTTGCCCCTTTTAAACTGAAAAGACCTAGAAGTTGTGTACATCCTTGGTTTAATGATGAAACTAGGGCGATTAGACAGAAATGGAGAAAAGCGGAAAGAAAGTGGAAGAGGGATAAATTACAAATATCATATAACTGCGTCAAAGAGTGTATGATTCACTATCAAAAAACTGTTAAGATTGCAAAGGCGAATTATTTCTCTGATCTCATTGCTAAAAACGCTCATAGTCCAAAAATATTATTTAATACAATTAATAGTGTGCTAAATCCGATGTCTAATTTATATCCGGATCCATCTCCTATAGCCTGTGAAAACTTTCTTAAGTTTTTTACTGACAAGATCGATGTTATAAGATCATATGGGTATTGTTCCCTCCTTTCTGGACTTCCCCCAGTCCACATCAATTTCTACATATTTATCTGAATTTACTCCAGTGTCTCACAGTTACTTGGTGTAACGAATCAGCTCATGAAATAGGAATACTTTACAAATACGTTATAATTAATTCTAGGAATATTTAGATCTGCTGTGATTTTAGGCTGACCTCTCAGGGTCAACTGTCTTGTCAGTTCTAAGAATGTTAATTTCCTGGTTAAGGGAATTAACTTTCTTAATGTACAATTCTACAAAGAGCTTGTAGCATAAATTTGCATGATTAAGTGACTCCAGTTATGAAACAATGAACTACGTCAAGTGTGATACAAGTAAGTTTTATTAACTACATACACACTTAAACTAGTCTAACATACACATCCCACCCACACACACCCACACTCACACACACACAAACACAGTTTTGTATAGGAAGGATAAAGCTTAACCCTTTCAAGATAAGGGACATAAGGAATGACATTTATGGAATCATTTTGCATATTCAGCAGATCTAAATCCTGAGGGAAACGTCAGATTCTTAGTTCATACACACCTTTGTAAAAAGGTGTAACTTATACTTAATGTATCAATTAATAAGACTAATTTTGATACTTAGCGAGTCTCGGCGGTATGAAAGAGATTCCTGATGCAAATCTTAAAGCTTCCCGTAGATCTTTGCTGAATTCGGTTGAGGGGAAAAGAACCAGTTTGTGTCAGAGGATCTTGGTGAAATTGAAAGGTTGAGGCCGAAAGCCTGGTACAAAACTTAGGGTGTCCTGGAGTGCGTTTTTCTCACATCTTCTCAGAAATTCAACAAACCACCGACTGGACGGGTCACATGAAGTGCGGCGCCTTTAAATCCTGCAAAGATTCACGCCTCTCAAGATTGGCTTGTCCAATGAGGAAGTCCGGAATTTCAAGTGGGAGTTCTGAGATACTGGGTCGTTTTTATGGCCCTTTGTTTGAAAGCATTGTAATTTGCATATGAAACTTGGATAAAATTACTAAAGACTCTTAGAACACTAATATGTTGCGTAGGTGTAAACATACAATATACACTCAATTAGATCATCCGAATACGAATTCATAGATACTAAACATGGTAAGGTTATATATATATATGTAAGCTGACAGGAGTGTGTTTCGATTATAAGCCTGCATAACAGTATACAATTTCAAAGACAAAATACACGATGACAATAATATACCCAATGACCTGAAGGATCATTTGTGTTCATTCAAAGAAATGTTTTCCTATGAATTAATTATTAGAAAAGTCCATTCCTTGTGGATTTTTCTTATGGGCAAGGAAGGGGATTTTCTTTACCTAAATTCCAGGAGGTCGTAAATGTAAATGTATCGAGTGTCAGGGTTACAATGGAACCAGGGGCCTGTTCGGCTTCCTGGGGTGTTACAGAGTATTTGTTAAATCTAGCTAACAAAATATATATTGTGTGTTTGAGTGGTCCAGACGCTACAAATTCCCCCCTTTCGAACGTTTTTGTCCATAGAATAGACAACAACGAGCAACGTCAAGGTGCAGAACATTGATGTGCTGTGGTTATTTAGTCTGTAGCAAGGTGTGGGTCCTCGTGCTTATGCAGCAGGTGTCGAGGCTGTTTCACCTGTCATCCTGAAGTGAGTTAGTCTGGGTAGGGTGTTTTTTTGTTGATGTTGTTAGCCAGTAGGCTATCTGTGGTACCCGTGATGTGGGACAGCCGGGTTAGACTCTCACTGGTGAGAGTGCAGGTGGTTCCAGGGATTGCCGGGAAATGTTATGGAGATTCTATCGTGTGTAGAGAATTATTGACTGACCTAGTGATGATGGCAGGAGGGCAGAAGGGGGTTGTTAGCTCTCTGTGTAGCTTGAACGTCACTAGAAATCTGTTGTTTGCGGTGTCGCTTGGCTCTTGTCGACTTGAGCTTGCCTGAGTTGTGTTTGTAGAGCTTTCGCTGTTGGGCATGTGGTCCCGTTGCTCAATCCAACGTTGTCTGGCTGCTTCTGGGGTTGTCGACCGGTTTCAAGGGATGCTCCTTCCTTGGAGGGGCCTGATGCTGTGTTGTAGCAGGCAAGGAGTCAGAGGTTTGTCCTTCTCAGTACTCATTAGTTGAGTTTTGTTCAAGGAGCTCATTTGCGAGTGTCAGCAGCTCCTGTAAACCAGAAGTAGGCGTGTCCAGCTGTCCATGTGTAGCCTCCGTTCAGCACCCGTGTGAAGTGTGTGGAGGAGGATGTTGTGGTGGACTGCTATTGGACATACAGTACCGTGGTGTTTGCAGGATGAGAATGCCCTTTTCCATGTCTTTGGTCTGGAACCTGGTCTGTTGCATAGTGATGTGCCTCTGTCCTCTTCTGGCTAGTGGCTTTCTGTAGAAGGGTTTTGCATTTTGGCAATGCTGGGTGCCTTCTGGTGCTTGCTTTGGATTCTGAGTTGTGCAGTTCAGAATCAGCAGCGATCAGTCCATGTTCAGACTCTGGGTCTGAGAGTTCCTTTATGATGGCTTGTTTAAGCTGTTGGTGAGACTGCAGGATCAGTTCCTTTGATTTCCTCAAGGTCTCTGCAGTATTTAGGTTGCCAGATGTGTTGTCTCTGGCCAGCTCGTTGTGGTCTGTGGGGTCACACGGTGTGTGTTTCTGCAGTGATCCTCTGGAAAGGTCCCCACCCCCTTGTGGCTGCTGGTTGTTGACGTGTGAACAGTGGCTCTCGCCCCACCCCCTCCTCGCAGGTTCGGACTCTTGGCTGAAGGGGTCTGGGCCTGCTAGCCAGGGGAAGCTCTGTTTCGTGTTTCCCTGTCTGTTCACCTTTTGGTCTGCAAGCATATTTCAGTTCATGTGTGACACTGAATTCACCTTGGGCTGGCTTGCAGGCGGGCTGCGTTGTTTCGGTTCGGCCTGAATTTAAACCTTTTTTTTTTTTTTGTTGCAGCTGCAGTGGTTTTCAGGGAGCTGACGTGTGAAGTGTCAAGCAGAAGGCTTTGGCTCCCTTTCCCCCCTTTCGTAGCTGTGCATAGGCGTGGAGGGTTTGCACTGCTGGCGATGTGATGTTCAGCCGGCTGTTTTTTGCTTAAGTCTATGCGCAGTCGGTATGACTGTTTAAATTCTTTCTGAACCATATCAAGCTCCTCTTTAATTGCTGAGTCAGGGTTTGGACCTCAGCGCTGTCTGTATGCAGGTGGCCTTGTAAGGCCTTAGATGTGGTGTCTTTCTCATTTAGTTCCACATATGTTGTTATGTTGACTTTGTGTGAAACAGTTCTCTTTTTAAGTCCTGTGTGATGGCTTTTTCCAGGGGCGCTTGGTGTCTAGCAGCTTTTAGAGCCTCTGTGAAGACTGGTGATTTTTTTTTTTGTCGCACCATTCTGTGAGGTTCTTTTCATCCGTTCTGTGCTTTCTCTCGTTGAGCAGGTGTCAGTTCTCTGCATAATTCTGTGACTTGCAGTTTCAGCTCATTTTCCTCCTGTCTGAGGCCCTTGAGGGTGTGGGCCGAGGAGAGGATGATGCTGGTCAGGTGTTCACTTATGTCGCTGTCTCGCTGTTCCTTTCTTTGCCATCGCAGGTAGTTGGCTGCTTGGAGCTGAAGGATGTCCATTACAGTGCTCTGCTAAGTTTCCAGGTGGTTCTGTTGAGCTGGCAGGGCTGGATGTCTGTGGATTGTCTGCGACATACTGGCACACTTGTTGGAACACCAGAGAGAGAAAGGGGCAAGGCAAATGCAAGTACGTCCAGAGGTGTTAAACAATTTCTATGGGGAACGGCTGTGTAGGCCACGTAAGTTATGAATCGCTGGTGAGAGGCAGCTAGAGAGGTGGTAGGGTGCTATGTTTTTGTGTTCGTGAACACAAGGGAGAGTTTGAGTAACTTTGTTGACGGGGCCGTAAGCAGGGGTCAGCTGATAACCGCGCTATACATGTAGTCAAACTATTACTCAAAGCACTGATGGTTCCCAGGGGTATTTGTCACTATGACAAAAACGGACATAACTAACAAGATGAACGATCAACTAAAAAAAAAAAAAACATGAGATTTGACCTATTTTGTTTTTTTTTTCCTAAAGATGGGCGTTAAGCAGGTGTCACTTGTGGGGTGATGCTGCAATAGACTTCATAAAACTAGGGTTAGACTGTTAGCTAAACTAGCAGGGACCCACCAACTACCTCATCAAAAGAAAAAGAAAAAGAACTGGGGGAATTGTTCCTAGGTCTAAATCTTGACCTACATTTGTGTTGACAGTAGTGCCTTAAATTGTATTGAGGCTCGGGCCCTGCGGATGAGAGAAAAGCAGAGAAACAGGGGATTATGCTACTATAACCTGATCATTCTTAAGGAAACAACATTTTCTAGAACTATCTTATCCTATACAAAACGCGAATATGGTTGAATGGTAAAAATAACTAAATAAGGACAAAAGTACAACAAAAAACAAACAAAAACGGGTCCTAATGGCTGATGAATTAAAAAGTGAAAGTATATAAAAAATAAGTAAAAAATTTAAATACAAAAAATAAAAAAAATACAAAAACTAAAATTTATTTATTATTAATCTCAATTTGAATAAATCAATTTAAGCTGAATTGGTACTTTTGTGCTAAACAAATGTAAATAAATGTAAAATCAAAGAGAGGTAGAATAAAGCCAAACGAAAATAAACAATAACACAATTAAAACTACAGTATGTGGGTAGGGACCTCAGGGACCTGTGATGGCATCAACAGGCAGTGACACCAGGAGTGACGGAGAGAGAGAGAAAGAGAGAGAGATAGTGTAGTGTTCGAAAGTTACACTTTACACGCCTATCTAGCGTTAGTCGTATGCTAACAGAACTTTACACACAGTTCTTTGTTTACACACAGGTCTGTGAAGTGGGTGCTGTTGTCAGATTAACCGGAAGAGTCTGCTCACCCTTCCGGGGTCACGTGTTGCTAGGAGAACAATGCAAGCTCACAACAGGTGCAAGCGGAGCAGACTTGCACTGCTGTGAGCATGCATGTGAAACTCGGGCGGGGCATAACAGTCAGTTATGACATGTCCTATACAAATTCATTCATTAATCAAAACAGCACATTCACTTCACAGGCAATGGTGGATTCGTAGTTAGCTACGCTAGAATAACACCAACAGGCTCAACTCTGAGGAAGTGAAGGAGAAAAGGGGAAAGCAGAAGGAAAAGGAGAGCATTTCTATTCAGATTATGCTTATTATTTGGTGCTCAGGATGATAGTTATGCCCTAGCGTTTGTCTAGATGACTTTTGTAACAGGGTCATAAAAGTTAGGGCACATGTTTGAAAATAAACAAATCAAAAATAGAAATGTCTCTGGTTCCTTTTGAGGTTCAGAGAGATCATCAAGGGGGCATAACATGTAAATGGATTTAAAATTAGCTGACTGCTATTATTAAAACAAGGTAATGAATCTGGTATTAGGAACAAATAGCAGCACTAGTGATTAGTGTGTTACTAAAAGCACCCAATACCTTAATGATTCTTCTCTAGATAGACAGTTAAGATGTAATTAAATTTAGATTTAATTAACTTGTAACTGAGCAATAGCATTCAGGAAGTATACATCTAAGATAGTTAAATTCGCTTAGACGAATTGAAGATTGAGAAACATAGAAAAAGAAGAAAAAGAAGGAAGAGAAATTGAAAAATCCGAAACCAGGGAATTAGGTTAGGTTCAAATTACTTCACACTGCATACACACATGCTGTATTTAAAAGCTTCAATTAAAGAGTGTTAACCCCTAATTGTTAAAGCTATTTGGTAGCTTAGCCTAAGATGAAACTATGCTAAGTCGTGTTAGCTTAGCTGCTTCAGGTGGTTTGTTTACAACATGGCGTGTTGTGCTATGTGAAGTTAGCGCTTCCTGTGATAAGTTGTTGTCATGGTAACCAATGCATGCGAGTGCAATTCAAGCAGTTTGGTGTCTGCCTATTTCAAAGAAGCTGCCCACAGTTTTAAATTGTGGTGCTTTCAGTCCTTCAAGACTTGTTGCATTAAATAAGCACTTCTGTGAGTGCTTCTCTAATGTAACAATAAACTTCTTGCACTTGTTTAAAGAATTACAAAACTGGTTTACTGTAAGGTAAAACCGGTTTAAACATATTGCAGTTTATGTGGTGCTCACACTAAAGTACCGTATTACACCTTTAATTTCACTCAGCTAGTGAAACACAGTAATGACCACCAGGTTGCTTGTATAGGCATCAACGGGTGGGGGATGAATTGTTTCAATCTAATTATAAACTATAAGGCCTTTATTCTGTAGAAAGAGGAGCAACACTCAAATCTACCTTGATATTACTGTACTGAGATTTCTTCTTCAAAGGAACTATTTAAACAATATTGCAATTTTGTGATTTCTTCACTAAATCATATTACATTATGGTACAGTTTGGATATGCCGCTGAGCTGAGATTCAGACTTTTGCTTTGTCAGAACAGATTTATGCTTTTAATACTGAAATTAGGGTTTCTTTGCTAAATCAGATTAACCTTACACTGATACTATTAAGCATGAAATACATAAAGACTCTTCCAATCATAATAGCGGTATCAATTCAAGCCCCCACTTTATCTGCATCTAAACAAGTCAGCAAATAGGGACACAACAGGGCATTTCAAGTCACGCCCTATTTTAACCTGGCCTATCACGCACACACTTTTAAGTTGACAATGTTTAAACTCATAACTTTATATTTAAAGTTATTAGTTTATCATGGCGCCGATCTCCACCATTCTTTGTAATGAATCAGCTCATGGGGAAATATGAATGATTAATCATAACTAGTTATTATTAATTATGAATATTTTAGATCCGCTATAGATATTTAGCTGATCTCTCATGGTCAACTGTCTTGTCAATTCTAAGATCGTTAATTTCCTGGTTAAGGGAAATAGTTTTCTTACTGTACAATTCTACAAAAGCTTTGTAGCATAAATCGGCATGATTAAGTGACTCCAGTTATGAGCAAACAATGAACAACGTCAAGTGTGATACAAGTAAGGTTTTATTAACTACATAAACACTTAAACTAGTCTAACATACTACTTAAACACATAAACTGGTCTAACACACGCATACATACACACACACAGTTTGTATAGGAAAGTGTTAAAGCTTAACCCTTTAAAGAAAAGTGAAAATAAGAACATTAAGTTATTGAAACATTTGCATATTCAGCAGATCTACACTTGAGTGAAACGTCAGATTCTTAGTTCAAAACACACCTTTGTAAAAAGGTGCGACTGATACCTAATGTATCAATTAATAAGACTAATTTTGATACTTGCAAGTCTCGTCTGTCTGAAAGAGATTCCTGATGCAATCTTAAGGCCCAAGATCTTGCTGAATTTGGTTGATGAAAAAGAACCAGTTTGATCGAAAAGCCTGGTACAAACACTTAGGATGTCTGGAGTGCTTTTTCTACACACACAATCTTCGCGCAGAAATTCAACAAACCACATCCGTCCCTGGTGGGTCACACTAATTCGCCTTTAAAAGCCTGCAAAGATTCCACTCCTCTCAATATGGCTTGTCCAATGAGAAGTCCGGAATCTCAGTGGAGTTCTGAGATACTGGGCGTATTTTATGGCCCTTTAGTTGAAAGCATGGTAATTCTTCATATGAAACTTGGAATAAACATACTAAAGACTCTTAGCCTTAGAACACTATATGTTTGCGTATGTGTTAACATACAATATACCCTCTTCAATTAATCATCGAATACTAATCATAGATACTAAACATGGTAGATTATACATATGTAAGCTGACATGAGTGTGTTTTGATTATAAGCCTGCATAACAGTATACAGTTTCAAAGACTAAATACACGATGACAATAATATACCCAATGACCTGAAGGATCATGTGTGTTCATTCAAAGAAAGGTTTTCCTATTAATTAATTAGCAAAGAAAAGTCCTTCCCTTGTGGATTTTCCTTATGGGCAAGGAAGCGATTTTCTTCACCTAAATTCCAGGAGGTTGTAAATGTATCGGGTGTCAGGGTTGCCATTGAACCAGGGGCCTGTTCGGCTTCCTGGGGTGTTACAGATTATTTGTTAAATCTAGCTAACAAAATATATATTTTGTGTTTGAGTGGTCCAGACGCTACACTGGTGCAAATTATTTATAAAATGAAGCCCACTTTTTGTTCATTGGATGTTGTTCCTCCTCGTCTCTTATTAGAGACACTTGACACTATTAGTCCTAGTTTACGATCAATAATTAATAGCAGTTTAATCAGTGGAATAGTCCCATCTTATTTTAAGCATGCCACTGTGCAGCCACTACTCAAAAAACCAAGTCTTGATCCAACAGTTTTAAATAATCACCGTCCCATTTCTAAATTGCAGTTTTTATCAAAAGTTTTGGAGAAAGTTGTGTTTAATCAGCTTTCTTCATTTCTTCAGGATAATGGTAATTTCGATAAATATCAGTCTGGCTTCAGACCTCAACAAAGTACAGAATCTGCATTGCTAAAAGTATTAAATGACTTATTGTTGATTGTTGATTACATTTCTCAAGGCAATTGTGCTGTTTTAATTTTGCTGGACCTAAGTGCGGCATTTGACACTCTCGATCATGGCATTCATTTAAATCTTTTACAGCAAATTAGTATTCAAGGACGTGTGTTAAACTGGTTTGTATCCTATTTAAAGGATCAAACCTTCTCTGTAGAGACTGGCAAATATTCATCATCTTGTGCACCAGTTTTGTATGGGGTTCCACAGGGCTCAATTTTGGGTCCTGTTCTATTTTCTTTATACATGCTTCCTTTGTATGCTATATTTAAGAGGCACAATGTTTCATACCACTGTTACGCAGATGATACTCAGTGTTATGTTCCCTTGCACCCAAAGGATGTCTCCAGTTTACAGTGTCTGTTTGATTGTCTGAGAGATGTTAAAGAGTGGATGTCTGCCAACTTCCTTCAGTTAAATGAGTCTAAGACTGAGGTCTCAATTTTTGGCTCCCCTGCTTCTACAGAGGTTTTGACCAGTAAACTGGGACCTCTATCTGGTAATCTTCATTCTCATGTCAGAAACTTAGACATTACTTTTGACTCTGCTTTGACTTTCGATAAACAGATCAATGCTGTGGTTAGAAGATGTTTTTATCAGCTAAAGAATATTGCAAAGATGAAGTCATTTTTAACATTAAGAGACATGGAGTCTGTAATACATGCTTTTATCTCATCCAGATTAGATTATTGTAATGTATTGTGCTTGGGTGTTTCACAGTCTCTATTGTCTCGTCTTCAACTTGTTCAAAATGCTGCCGTTTAATTGTTAACTGGAACAAGGAAGAGGGAACATATTTCACCAGTGTTGATCTCTCTCCACTGGCTCCCAGTTCAATATCGTATCCATTTTAAAAACATTATTGTTTGTTTATAAGGGTTTCCATGGACTGGCTCCATCATATATCTCCGATCTCCTTCTGTTCCATTGTAATGCCTCCAGGGAACTTAGATCAACTAGTAGTCTTCAGTTGACTGTTCCAAGGACACACTTGAAATCGAAAGGAGATCGTGCCTTTTCAGTGGCTGCTCCACAGCTATGGAACAAGTTGCCACCCTATATAAGAACTGCACCAACATACGCTGATTTTAAGTCTCTTCTTAAAACTTATTTATTTACTGTTGCTTATGGTCATAAGCAAGCGCAGTGGCATAACTGTAGTGTACTATCTTTCGCTGTGTTCTATGTTTACTTTTGTATTTTTGTTATATGCTTACATTTTGTACAGCAACTGACTTTGCTCTAATAAATATGACTGACTGACTGACTGACTAAACATGAAACCCCAATGATCATCCATGATTTTAAGCAGATGTCACAGAATCCGCTCTTTTGACTGATGAAGTTCACCTGCAAACATCGTCAGACAAAAGTTGTCATGATGTTCGGACAGCAGGTGAATCATGATGATCGGATGGCAGGTGGATCATGATGGCTGGATGGCAGGTGGATCCTGATTGTCAGATGCTAGGTGGATCAGGAAGGCCAGATGGCAGGTGGATCCTGATTGTCAGATGGTAGGTGGATCAGGAAGGCCAGATGGCAGGTGGATCCTGATTGTCAGATGGTAGGTGGATCAGGAAGGCCGGATGGCAAGTGGTTTCTAATTTTCCTCAGCCTTTGGATCCTCAGCTTGAGGTTTAACCTTGGTCAGGTTCAGCATTGTCTCTGCCTGGGTCCCTCTTTTCTGGTGGCTCCGTTTGAAGGTTTGAGGAAGGGCAGCTGTGCACCTGTTCATGGACCTTTGTACCCCGTTGACTCTGTTAAACAGGACAAAGGCAAGACCAAGTGTTAGTGTGTACCCGATTGCTGTGGCGAGGCAAAGTGCCGTGTCGGCAGAGGTCCAGGATCGGGCAACGGGAAAGGTGTTCTGGACAGGCAACCGAGACAGTGCTTGGAGGGCTGTGTCGATCGGGGTGATGTCAATCATATGGGATCCCCCTTTCTCAATGCTCAGTTCCAATTCAGGTTCCAGGGTGAGATTGTGATCCCTGAAGAAGGCTGTCTTTTCTACCTCGGATTGGTACTCTTCACTTGGTAGGTGGTACAGCGCCAGGTCCCCGAGGTAGAGGATGGCACCTTTGGGCACTTGAATCCACATACTCTGGTTGGGCAGGCTGACACGGGTGGCAGTGTCATGCTGGTCATAGGTCAGTGTGGCGGCACGGATGGGCGTTTTGACGAGCCACTGATTTCCCACAATCTCTGCTTGCGTTTCTGTGACTTGTGTGCGAGTCTTGGCCTCAGCAGGGCAGATTGTCTCTTTGCATGGGTTGTAACTAGAGATTGACCAATATATCCATTTCCCGATATTTTTCCCGATATTTAAGAATTTTACCATAAACAGATATCGGGTTTGCAATATCGGATTTACCGATAAACGCCGCCATCTTGTGGATGTTTTGAGAATTGCACGCAGGATCACCATTGCAGCGCATCTGAGGGGCGGGGAGACCAAACAACGTGCACAGGTAATATACTCCTTCGTTGCTGTAGTTAGCAAACTTTATTTAACATAACAGCCATTAATGCACAAATTAGATGTTTCATAAATGCCTGAAATGTAGCTAGTTTATGCAGCTTGTCTCTAAGCAATAGAGACGAGCTCACGGAGTCACGTAAGATAATCCGTCAAGTCCTGTCCCAATAAAGATGTAACTTTGCATGAATTAAATAATACAGCCATGAATGAGCGCATGTTGAAAATAAAAACGCTAAATTTAATTCTCTATCTGTTGTCTATGCTCATCATTAGTCTCATGAAGCCACTTTCATATTGCTGTTCACTCAACAGGTTGATGCGGTTAATGCTCAGGAATAGCTCCAGCACAGCCACCGCATGTAACTTTTAACAAGATTCACTTGTTTGAAACACCGTAATTATATAAACATTTACTATATAACCATTAATTCGCTAATAAACATCCAAGTAAACACAACTCTATGGAAATTAATTAATTATCATCTCCTCGACGCGACGCTGGTGAGTATAGTTCTGTGAAAATGCATAGATAAACTGCGCTGCCAGCATTTCATAATCTAGAATGACAAACATTATTTGTAATTCTGATATAACATGCCAGTTGCAATAAAATATGATGTTTTGTTTGTTTCAATATTCCAGAGAATATTATTCAGTTATTTAACATTATCCAGCGAATTATTCCTCACTCTTTAGCCTATTAAACAGCTTATAAATCTACTAAAACTGTAGTTTAAAATAAAGTATTACATTTCTGCAAAGTTGATATGACTCGTGTCTTTAATTTATTTTCTCCATTTGAAAGCATTAGACCTTCTACATTTATTTGGCTTATTGTTAATATTAGTGTTGCTGCTGATGCTTTTTTATAAATAAAATGTTTTTATTGTTGTAATATGAAGATTAAATTTAACATAAAAGACTGGTAATTTTTAACACTTTTTTTTTAAAGATGACTGAGAGGAAAACCCAAAGTGAAGTATGGACTTACTTCACTCAGTCATTGCCAGGGCTGGCAGTTTGCAAAGAATGCCAAATGAATGTGAGCATGGGGTCAAAATCTAAAACAACAAAAAATACCTTCAACCTGTGGACCCACCTAAAGATACATCACTCAACTATCTTTGAAGAGGCAAAGAAAAAAAGAGATGCTGAAGAGGAAAATACATCAAGCCACATTCATTCACTTTTCTTCCTATGATGTTTGATAAGCAGACAAAGTGGAAGACATCTGATGTCCGCTCAAAAAAACTAAACAGGCTGATTACAGAAATGATTGCTACAGACAATCAGCCTTTCAACTTTGTTGAAAATAAAGGCTTCCAGAGACTCATGGCTACTGCAGAACCAAGATATTCTCTAAAGAGTGAGAAGTTCTACAGAACAGAGGTGTTCCCCAGTATTCACAGCAGTATCGTTGAGAAGGTTAAAGCACTGCTAAAACCTGATAAAGCAGGTTATATCTTGGCTTTTACCACAGACTGCTGGTCCGGTACAACTGAATCCCTCATGAGTCTCACATGCCATTTTATTGATGATCAATGGATTCGCAGACAAGTAATTCTAAACACAAAAGCAATGACTGGATCACACACTGGGGAGTACATTAGTGAGATGTTCTTGGGAATGCTGGAAGAATGGGAAATTGACAAAGACAGAGTGGTTCTTGTTCTCAGGGACAGTGGTGCTAACATTGTCAAAGGTATGAGAATTGCTGAACTGCCTGACATGAGCTGCAGTGCCCACATATTACAGCTTGTTGTCAATGATGGCCTCAACTCACAAAGAGCTGTCCAAAATATTCTGTCAGTGCTGAGAAGCTGTGATACCCATTTTAATCATTCCTTACTAGCCAAACAGCGTTTAGCAGTGATCCAGCAGGACCTTCGGCTTCGACATTCCATCATTCAGGCTGTGCCAGCCCGATGGAATTCCACCTTGCACATGCTGGTCAGGATGCTTGAGCAAAAAAGGGCTTTGAACATATATGCCAGTGAGCATGGTGGGTTCACTAGCCTGAGTGCTGAGCAGTGGAATATTGTCAGTAATCTTATTGACACCCTTTCTCCAGTGGAAGAGGTCACTCTTGAGATGAGCCACTACGAAAGTTCAGCGTCATGCATCATCCCATATGTCAAAGTTCTGAAGATGTTGCTCAGCAGCCAAGGTCCCTCCTCTCATGGGATTAAAACAATGAGACAGGAGATGCTGGAGAGTCTCACCAGATGGTTTGCAAAAGTGGAGGAGGTGAAATGTGCAGTCCTTGCCTGTCTTCTGGATCACACCACACTGTCAAATGCAAAAGAGTGGCTTAAGGAGGAGACAGAGAGCTTAGAGCAAGACAATGCACAAACCATACAATGTGAAGAAACACAGCCAGATGATCCTAGCACCCTTTCAAAAAGGCTGAAAAAGACAGAAGAAAACCAGAAGAAACTGACTGATGAGATGTATGACACTATGCTTGGCGCTAGTTCTGAAGTTGCTGGGTCTAGCCTTGAAGGAGAGCTTCAGCAGTACCTTCTGGAATCAGTGATTGATAGAAGGATGGGCAAGCCACTTGAATGGTGGAAACAAAATGAGAAAAGGTTCCCCATTCTTGCTCCTCTGTCAAGTAAGTTTCTTTGCCCCCCACCTTCTTAGGTGCCCAGTGAGAGAGTCTTCAGTGAAGTCGGAGCCATTTATGAAAACAAACGAAGCAGGCTTACCAGGCAGAATGCTGAAAGACTCTGTTTTCTACACTACAACCTAGTTCTGCTCAACTGGGAGTATTAAGCTACATTAAAATAGCAATGCTATTTTTTTCAGGTGGTTTAGATTGTTTTTTTTTTTTTTTAATTGGTTAGAATTACTTATGTGCTTTATTTATTTTACCTCATCAAAGATTTTATTTTTAAACAAAAACAGTTTAGTAACAGTGCACTTTTTTATTTTTTGCACTTTCAGACCCCTCTATTTATTGGTGTATAAATAAGATTTATTTTGTTTTCTATGCAAGGAGGGAGTGATTGTTATAAATAAAATGGTTTGTTCAGTGCAGTGGTGTTGTAATCATGTCAAAAACAGAAGTATAACAGTAAATAAATATCGGTTCTGCATATCAGTTATCGGGCACATAAACACACAAATTATCGGTATTGTATCGTACTAAAAAAATCAATATCGGTCGATCACTAGTTGTAACCCGCAGATTCCTTCAGTGTTGTCTTGGAGGAAGGGCTTGCTGGGGCAGAGTTAATGAATGTCTTTGGTCGAGATGCTTGGACTGGTTAGGACAGTCTTTTGTTTTGAGAACTACAGCGGGGCCTAGTTAGCACTGATGGCCATGAGCACCAGGGGAAGTTTCTTCTGGTTAGCAGACACGTATTTTCTTATCATGCTGACCACAGTCTGATTCGTCCGTTCCACTTGGCCCGAAGAAATTGGATGGTGACTATGTGCAGTTGTGCATGTATTTGCCTTGCCACAGCAATCAGGTACACCCTAACTCTTGGCCTTGCCTTTGGAGCTTCCAAATCTGCTGCATGATCTCAGCTGTGAAATGGGTGCCTCTGTCTGAGTTGACGCTCAGCGGCAGCCCGAACCTGGAGAAAATATGATTCAACATGAGGTATGCTGTAGTTTGAGCAGTGTCAATGGGTGCTGGGAGGCATTCTACCCACTTTGTGAACTGGCACACGACTGTGAGGAAATACTTGTTGCCTCTTGTTGACCTGGGTAAGGGTCCAACCCAGTCAATTTGAAGGTCTGACCAAGGAAACGTGACTCCTCTGCGCTGCAGTGGGGCTCTGTGGTTTGGGTTCGCCGGTTGGAATTGGCAGCAAAAAAGGCATCCTTTCACGTACTCTGCCACATCTTGCTGAATGCCGGGCCAGTATGCCACTTGTTTTAGTGTCTCATAAGTGGCTCTTGTGCCGTGGTGTTTTTTTTTTTCCCCACATGGGCGTCGTAAGATACCTCAGCACCACCCACCTTGTGGACAGTGTGGCACCACAAGCCTTGGTGCAGTGAGGTCATCAGGGGCATAAAACAGAATGTTGTTTATCACACGCAGCATGTGTGTTACGTGGTATAGCCGTTTGAGGCTTGGGGCAGCAGCAAGTTCATCTGGTGTGATAGGGTGGCTGGAGGGGTCAGAGAGGTGGTGAAGAATGTT
>JADLZN010008816.1:9759-73432 GCA_018155175.1 Sinocyclocheilus anophthalmus | reverse complement strand
TCAGCTTTCTGACAGCCTGATGGATGAAGCTGTCCTTCAGTCTGCTGGTCCTGGCCTGGAGACTCCGCAGTCTCCTCCCTGATGGCAGCAGACTGAATATAAGCAATGAGACTCTAACTAATACAAATAAAGAGTTGCAACTAGGCTATTACAATAGGGAAACATACAAATAACACATGCATATACCAGACACAATTATAACTGATTAATTATAGTCTAAATAAAGAAATTTCTTTATAGGTGTGTGTGGGTGTGTGTGGTGGTGTGTGTGTGGGGGGGGGGTGTGTGTTATGTGAGCATGTTGTAGTTTGCTGGTTAGCCAGGTCCATTGGTGCCTGGCCCCGGGGGTCATTTACATCTCTTTGGAATGTGTTTGAAGTTCAATGGGGAGACGAGAGTGGTGAAACTGTTTAGCATCTCCTTGATAGTGGGGGGAACCATTGGCCATTTAGCACCCATATAAATGTAGAATCTGGGGCCAGGACTGTAATTTATTTGCAAATGTCAAAAGGTTAAGATGGGTCTCTAAAGACATAAAACTCCAATGATCATCCATGGTTTTAAGCAGACGTCACAGCCGTATACAGATTTCCTAAAAGAATTTGCAGATTTCCTCTCAGACCTATTGGTTAATGTTGATAAAGCGCTAATCGTCTGAGACTTTAACATTCATGTTGATAATACAAATGATGCATTAGGACTTGCGTGAAATGACTAGCAACATGGGCACTATCTTCTCTAATACATTAGAAGCTGTTGCCCCCATCAAATTGAAAAAGGTTAGAGAAAAACGTACTGCGCCATGGTACAACAGTAATACCCATTCTCTCAAGAAAGAAACTCATAGTCTTGAGCGCTAATGGAGAAAAACTAACTAGGAAGTTTTTAGAATTGCGTGGAAAAACAGTATGTCCAGCTATAGACAGGCTCTAAAAGCTGCCAGGGCCGAGCATATCCACAAACTCATAGAAAATAACCAAAAAAAATCCAAGGTTTTTATTTAGCACAGTAACTAGATTAACAAATAATCAGACGTCACCAGAACGAAATATTCCCTCACAGTTTAATAGTGTAGGAAACTTTTTCCTCATCGAAGCAGAGACCAGGAGACTCTTGGGTATCTTCCGCAGAGTTCTTTATTGAGAATGCGCTGCGTGGCGCTGCAGTCATCAAAAGTCTTGACTAAGGCAGTAATACATTGTAGTTTATATACATTTTAAGGGGGCGGGATACATTCAGTAAAGGTGGAGACCTAACCCATAGCATGCAAATGAAGTACAGGCAATCAGCCCGACACCGGCATTTTCCCAGCCTTGATCTCATCAGCATAACAGTGTCATTCAAATGCATAGGTGCTAATCCAATCAGCCTGACAGTCCTAATTTAATCAGTATAACTACTCAAAGACTGGGCCAGAGGCACCAAGAGCCATTACAAACAAAAAGTGACTTTCTCAGTAATTTGGTTAATTTAACTAACAATAAGAGAAACCGGAACAGACAGGAAACTCTTGCTACACTTTGTTTAAGATAATCATTTGTCTGAAGTAATTTACCTTAAATGCTAAATACAACGTACTTCACCTTAGTTTTTCATGTGATGCTATGTCAGAACATAGGATCAGCATATTTTAAACAGATTCTTAAATTTGTAATCCCACAATAGGAAGACTTTATGTATGAATTCTTCATGATAAAAATAGATAACATCAAGAAATACAATACAATGTAGATTTTATACAGGTATAACATTTAAACATTTAGTCATAGCAGACGCTTTTATCCAAAGCGCGTACAAATGAGGACAATAAAAAGCAGTCAAAAACTAACAAAGAGCAACAATATATAAGTGCAAAAGACAAGTCTCGGTTAGCCTAACGCAGGACACATAGCAAGGTGTATATAATAATATATATAGATATGATACACACACACACACACAAAGACAAACAAGTAGATAGAATAGAAAAAATAGAAAAGCTAGTTTTTTTTTATAATAAAAAAAAAAGAAAAATATAAAGTAGAATTAAAATAGAACAGAAAGTGCTAGAGTTAGAGGGTATAAGTATAGTATAATTCTTCAGCTTCATTCATCGCACCAAAAGATAAACTGCAGTGCTTTACAACTATAGGACAGGAAGAGCTAAATAAACTTATCACTGCATCTAAACCAACAACATGCTGTTAGATCCTGTACCCACTAAATTAATAAAAGAGTTGTTACCTGTAGCAGAAAAACCGCTTCTCAATATTATTAACTCGTCGTTGTCTTTAGGTCACGTCCCAAAACCATTCTAGCTGGCGGTTATTAAGCCTCTTATTTAGAAACCACAACTAGATCCTAGTGAAATGGCAAATTACAGACCCATTTCAAATAATCTGTTTGTCTAAAATTTTAGAAAAAGTTGTGTCTGCTCAATTGTGCTCCTTCCTGCAAAAAAATGATCTCTATGAAGAATTTCAGTCAGGCTTCAGGCCCCACCATAGCACAGAAAACTGCACTTGTTAAAATTACAAATAAATTGCTTCTTGCGTCAGACCAAGGCTGAATCTCATTGCTAGTTTTACTTGATCTCATGCTGCGTTCGACACTATAGATCATGACAAACTCATAGATCGATTACAAAACTATACAGGTATTCAAGGGCAGGGTTTAAGATGTTTTAGATCCTACCCCTCCGATCGCTACCACCTTGTTCATTAAAATGGGGAGTCATCTCAATTATCACCAGTAAAATATGGAGTGCCACAAGGATCTGTCCTAGGTCCTCTGCTATTTTCAATATACATGTTGCCCCTTGGTAATATTATTAGAAAATAGGGATTAGTTTCCACTGTTCTGCTGATGATTACTTCAACTATATATCTCAACCAGACCAGATGAAACTTCTAAAATATCTAAGCTAACAGAGTGTGTTAAAAAATGTAAAAGATTGGATGACCAATAATTTCCTATTAAATTCGGATAAGACAGAGATATTACTTATTGGACCAAAAAAACAGTACACAGAATCTCTTGGATTACAATTTGCAACTAGACAAATGCACTGCTACTTCATCTGCAGTCAAAAATCTGGGAGTTATATTAGATAGCAACTTGTCTTTTGAAAATCATATTTCCCATGTTACAAAAACAGCATTCTTCCATCTTAGAAACATTGCCAAGTTACGAAAAGTGTTACCTGTTTCTGATGCAGAAAAGCTAGTTCATGCATTCATGACCTCTAGACTGGACTATTGTAATGCACTGCTAGGTGGTTGTCCTGCATCCTCAATAAACAAGCTACAGGTAGTCCAAAATGCAGCGGCTAGAGTCCTTACCAGGTCAAGAAAATATGATCATATTACCCCAATTTTACAGTCTCTGCACTGGCTACCTATTAAGTTCCGTATCAGTTACAAAATATTATTACTTACCTATAAGGCCCTTAATGGGTTAGCTCCTGCATACCTAACTAGTCTTCTACCACGCTACAATCCATCACGCTCCCTAAGGTCGCAAAACTCTGGACATTTGGTAGTACCTAGGAGAGCAAAGTCCACTAAAGGAGGTAGAGCTTTGTACCTTGTAGACATTGTAGCTACTCTAATTCATCCCGTAGTCATGAGTCACACACCTCACACCACACAATCTGATGAATACACCCCCCACAGACATCATTATGGAAACTCCAGGTCTGGCCGCTCGCCTTCACAGGAGCGCCGGCCTGATCTCGACCGTGAACATGGAACCTGTTATGCTCGCTCACCCTCACCCAGTCCACAATACAGACATTCCAGTTATCGCAGACATAGCTCTCCGTCGCCACCGTCCGGTACTGAACTCCATGCTTTGGTGGATACAGGGTCAGGCCTATCTCACATTACAGATGACTGTCGTAGATCCATTCCAGCTTTGTCTACGCAGTCTATCAGCAAGTCGTTTGTATTAGCGTCATCAGTTACTGGACAGCTATTGGACATACTTGGCTCTGTGCCAGCTCCTATACATATTGGAGATGTCACATTTTCCTATGTATTCCATGTAGTATGCACCGCTACACATCCCGTTCTCATAGGATGGGATTTCCTAATTGAGCACAATGTTACCGTTGACATACCACATGCATGTTTACAATTATATAACACTTCAGTGCCTCTTTCACCACCCCAGTCACTGAATCCAGTACAAAATTCTGCAGTCAGTGTTGCTCAGGTGACTGTCCCACCTATGTCAGAGATGGTAATCCCAGTTTCTGTCAAAGAAAATGACTTAGCGAATCTTTTCACTGACACGTATGTGGGTATACTGGAACCACAGCCTTCTCCAGTTGTGACCTTAGGTGTCGCTCGAACACTGACCTCAGTTCAAAAAGGGAGGGGCATGGTTCGAGTTGTTAACCTGACTAACGTACAAGTCTCTCTTGATGCTGGATGCCCAGTAGGTCAGCTTTTCTCAGTCACTGGCATACATATGATGAGTATGCATTAGTCTCAGCCGTGACTACTTCTACAGAAGATGTCCATCCAATGCCTGAAGTGCATTTGGAGGATACACAGTTAAATGCTGAAGAACAGGCACAGCTCAAGAGCCTGCTTACAGAGTTCGCTGACACTTTTAGCTCTCATTCTCATGACTATGGCTAAACTAATTTGATTACACATAGCATTAATACTGGTGGCACTGCTCCAATAAAACTGTGCCCAATATTGAACATCACCAGCTACTCAGGCTGTACTGCAACAAGAGGTGTCAAAGCTATTGGACCACAACATCATTGAGGAGTCTCACAGTCATGGTCAGCTCCGGTTGTGCTTGTTCGGAAAAAGGATGGCACATCCTGTGTAGATTACAGACACCTCAATGATGTTACAATTAAAGATTCACACCCTCTACCTCGGGTGGATGATACCCTTGACAGGCTTTCTGGAGCCAGAGTGTTTAGCACTATTGATTTGACTGCTGGTTACTGGCAAATACCACTTAACCCGAATGACAAAGAAAAGACTGCTTTCTCCACTGGTACTGGGCTATATCAATTCCGTATGATGCCAATGGGTATCTCTAACGCACCGCTCAGTTTCCAGTGCTTAATGGAACTTGTGCTTCGGGGTCTGCATTGGAGCGTTTGTTTGATTTACTTAGACGATATTATCGTCTACAGTGCCGATTTTCCACAACACCTACATCACTTATGTGAAGTTTTCCAGCGATTCCGTACCGCTGGTCTAAAACTTAAGCCATCCAAGTGCCATCTAGCACGCTCCACTGTTACTTTTCTGGGCCAATGTGTTTGTGTGCCGGTGCCGGTGTTGAGCCAGACCCATCTAACATGGATAAAGTTAAGACATGGCCAATCCCAACATCAGCCACACAGGTCAGGGCTTTTCTGGGTCTGTGTTCCTATTATCGTTGATTCATTAGACACTGTGCATACACGGCTGAACCCTTGTACCATCTTCCACACAAGGAAGTATCATTCTCCTGGTCAGCAGAAGCAAATTAAACTTCCAATGTACTGAAACAGACACTGACTTCATTGCCAATTATGGATTTTCCAAATCTTTCAGCTACTTTCCTCCTTTACACAGATGGTTCCCTTCATTCTGTGTGCTCTGTTCTTTCACAACAGGTGGAAGGAAAAGAGCATGTCATTGCATACGCCAGTCATGGGCTGTCTGCTTAAGAAAGAAAATGGTCTACTTTCGATCGAGAATTGTATGCCATTGTGTGGTCGGTTCGCCACTTGCAACACTATCTTGCTTGTCACCTGTTCACTATAATTACGGATAACAAGCCTCTGGTTGGTCTTAAGAAACTTCCTTTAGATCATGACCTTATGGGTAAACGAGCTCGTTGGGCCATAGAATTGGACCATTATGTTTGGCATGTCATTCATCGTGATGGAGCTAAACACCTTAATGCAGACGCCATGTCTAGGCGGCCAGGCACTAATCCTGTGGAATCTGATAGTTGCTCTCGGGGTGATGTGTCCACCATTTCAGTAGCAACTCAGACCACATCAATACCTTTGCAAGCAAAACCGGTGTCAGCACATACCCAAACATTGCCAATGAACAAAAATGTTATTTTGCCCACGACTGTTCCTAGTCCCACAACATCAAATCTCGTTCTAATTCAAAGTGAATGGGATGTGATGGAAAAACAAAGGTCAGATCCAGATTTAGTTGTTGTTTTCTCTTGGATAGAAACAGGGCGTAGACCACCCTTATGGAGTCTACGTGATGCTTCCCCATACCTCAGAAAACTGTGGACACAGTTTAGTAGCCTCATCGTTCACAATGGGGTGTTATGCAGACACTTACGCAACTATATTGGTGATAATGCCTTGCAGGTTGTCTTTCCTACATCATTGATTCCTGAAATACTCAGTCATGTCCATGGAGACCCATCAGTGGGTCATTATGGTCTGGCCAAGGGTAACCGCTATGTACTAATAATGATGGACCTGTACGCCAAAGTTTGTCAATCTCTATCCATTAAAAGATCAGACAGCTGTCTCTGTAGCATATTGTATATTTGACCACTACATTCCACAGCATGGTGTCCCTGAGGCCCTACACTCGGATCAGGGCAGAGAGTTTGAATCTGACCTCATAAAGCACCTTTGTAACTTGTTGTCAATCAAGAAGCTCCATACGTCCCCTTATCATGCTCAGTGTGACGGAGCTGTTGAGCGCTTTAATCGCACTCTAAAAGAGGAACTTTCCAAATAACTTTTTGTCTCAGGTACGGAGTGGGATGAGCACCTCCCGCAGCTTGCATTGGCTTATAATACCACTAAGCACACTAGCACAGGACTGACACCCTTCTTTCTGGCTCATGGCCAGGAAGCCCGCGTTCCCTTGGACACACTACTCCAGGACAATAATGCTTCCAGTTCAGCAACAACAGGCACACCAGTAGCATATGCTAGCAAATTGCGTTAGAGACTGGCCTGTGCTTATCGTTCTGCAACTGCTTTCCGAGACAAGGCTCAAGACCAACAATGCCTGAACTATGATGGTCATTTGAAATACACTCCATATAACAGAGGTGACTTGGTTTTAGTGGATGATCCTGCCCACCGCCACAACAAATTGTATCCACGTTGGGTAGGCCCATATGAGGTTTTGCAACCAATATGCCCCTTTGGTAAACACCCCTGTTAATTTTGAAGTTCGGGATGTATCTAGATGTATCTAGTATGTATCTAGGATGTATGAGATGCTGCTCGCATCTCAGCTTGTCTAACAGACATTTCTTGCTTGATGAAGGACCATCACCTTCAACTCAACCTTGCCAAGACAGAACTGCTTGTGGTTCCAGCAAACCCATCGTTTCATCACAATTTCACCATCCAGTTAGGCACATCAACCATAACTCCTTCAAAAACAGCCAGAAATCTTGGGGTTATGATTGATGATCAGCTTACTTTCTCAGACCACATTGCTAAAACTGTCCGGTCCTGCAGATTTGCTTTATTCAACACCAAGAAGATCAGGCCCTTTCTTTCGGAACATGCTTCACATTTCCTTGTTCAAGCTCTTGTTCTGTCCAGGCTGGACTATTGCAATGCTCTCTTGGCAGGTCTTCCAGCCAGTTCTATCAAACCTTTACAATTAATCCAGAACGAGGCAGCAACATTAATTTTTTAACAAGCCGAAAAGAATGCACGTCACACCTCTGTTTATCAATTTGCATTGGCTACCAATAGTTGCTCACATAAAATTCAAGGCATTGCTGTTTTCCTACAAAACAACCACTGGCTCTGCACCCCTTTACCTAAATTCATTACTTCAGACTTATATGCCCTCTAGAAGCTTGCGTTTTTGGGGGGGCAAGTGAATGTCTGTTTATTGTGCCATCCCAAAGAGGCACAATATCACTTTCTCGGACTTTTAAATTAAATGTTCCCTCCTGGTGGATACCTGCCCAACTCATGAGATGGCTAATGAGTCCTTAGCCATCTTCAAGAACTCTAGCACTCTCTATTCTAATTCTATTCTTTAAAAAAAATGGGAAAAACAACTTGTCCCTTTTAGACTTGCACTCTATTAATTTTCTGATTGTTTTCTTTAAAGGGGTCATATGATGCTGCAAAAAAAAGAGCATTATTTTGTGTATTTGGTGTAATGAAATGTGTTTATGCGGTTTAAGGTTGAAAAACACATTGTTTTCCACATACTGAACATTTCTGTCAGGACCACTATCGTCAAAGATGATTGACATAGCATATAGTTTGGATTGGCAGTATGATTCTGTTCTGGGCAAGAAGTCCATGCAGCCTAGCATGGATGAGAGAAGGGAGAGCAGCGATAACCCCCCAGGATAAACAGAACAGAACCTTCATAAATGTATTGCAGATATCGTTAAAGTTCAATAATGTTATGTACACATTTTAGAATTAGTCTGATTCCTGACTGACAGAGGAGGAGTTGGGGATGGAGGAGGGTAATTAGCTATTGAGCAATGCGAAAACTGCTGATACTACTGCGGGACCTTATATATGAATACTTAGATAGGTGTCGTATTCCCATAGGTTGATGGGGATCAGCTGAGAGTCAGCTGATGCGAACCTGACTAACGTGACCTGCCAGAACTAACACTACGCTAGATTTTTTTCTCCTCTATTCCCGCTTTTTGCAACGCGTCGATTTTTAAAAAGCTCATCGGTCTGAAAAGCGAGGTGTGCTCTGATTGGCCAGCTATTCAGTGCATTGTGATTGGCAGAATACCTCAAGCATGAGACGGAAATGTTACGCCCCTTACCATATTGTGATGCCCTGTCCTGCCGGAGCGTAACATAAAACCATGTCTGCATTTGAGATCGGAGAAATGACTAAGGCATTTGCGAACATCACACAAATGAACGATGGAATCTCCGCATTCCACCGGAAAGCTAACATCTCTTCTCAACCATATGAGAGTCGTAAAGCTGAACTATGGTCAGCCCAGGCGCCAATTTTCTCAAATAAGTTCCTGTCCCGCTCGGCTTATCTTTACAAGAAACACAAGGAGAGAGTGATTTACCAAACCACCTCTGGGGTCGGCAAGCACTAGGACAGCAATAACTTTTACAACCTCCTTGACCTCAGGGTTTTCTCTGCACTCCCCCTTCCTCTAAATTCCAGGAAAACGCGCGCTTCTCTTGGAGAGACAAAGGAACACGCAAAACTCACTGGATGATTTCAACAGACAATCATTTATGCGTATAAAAGGGGCAACCATATTCACAAATAATATGTTGTATGTCTTATATATGCATGAGGTGTCAAAATGTAACCTTGCAACTTTAATTAGTTTTGTTAACCCCTTTTAGCAGATAAAGCTATTAATATGTGAAGTTTAGTGTTGAATAAGTGTGTGATAATTGCCGAACAGCAGTCTGAATGAAAAAGTGGGAAGTATGTACAATACTCGCATTAAGAAACTTTATAGAAGTATCAACCAAATCTTCGCAAAGATATTTCTCCACATGATAAATTGAAGCCTCTTGTTAATGTAGGCACGCTCCGCCTTGCAAGAAGTCGATTGGAAGATCACACCGTGGGACGGACTTATGCCACGGATCAAAAACCCAATGCAAGACAGACTCAGAGCTTGCTTGCTTGCTTTTTCGCCTTTCGCCATGTTAATAGCACTCCAACTTGTGCTCACAAGCTCACCATCACGAGATTGGGCATCCAGAACTCAACCACTCCATTGAAGCTTCGTAACTCTGCAGAACTCAAAGTCTTGCCAAATCAGACTCTCTCAGAAGAACTTCGAGGCTCCTCCGTAACCAATCACCACCGAGGGCTCTCCCAAAAGGACGTCATCCACACGTCATCTCAGCAACCAATCAGCAACAGAATTCCCATAAGCAGCCAAACAAGGAAACTCAGCTTTCCAGCTGTCACCCAAACGCAAGTAAACAAACAAAATCTTCTATCTGCTGAACTGGTGCCGAGCTAATTTTAAGCAGTAAACATAAGCCAAGTCTCTGCTTTATGAATTTTCTCAGGTTGCAAGTACAAGAACTGTAGCGAATATCTTGCTAAAACTTTGGGCTTTCCTCAGAACACCGTTAACATCATTCTTCAGAACTGTATATGTGTGTGTGTATGTGTATGTTAGTTAGTTTTATGGAATCTAGAATAGTTCCAATCATTCTTCTTTTCATTTATAAAGAATCATTGTCCTTTTACTTTTAAGTTGAACCTTGCCCAATAGCTTTGTTACCTAGCTCGTAGCTTGTAACTTATCAAAGCACGTATTAACCCGTGGCCAGGGAAAATACTAATATTCAAATTTTTAAAATATACTGAGGTTAACGTCTCACTGGACGACCATTGATAAAGTGTAAACTATCAAATTGGAAATCAGTTCTAATCAGGTTGACTTCGAATTTTCAGATTCGATTCCGTTCAAAACCTGAGCTAGAATAATAATTATTAATTCCCTAACAAAAGTAATCTGACTTTTCTTAACTACACTGCCCAAAAAACTCGCGTTTAAATCATCAGTGGCAAATTCTTTAAATATAAAAAAACTTACAGTCTGTGAGTCAGAACAGCCAGCATTGTTCTACCGGGATCAGGAAACAGTCCTCCATAAAATGCGCTGGACACATCGTGGAAAAAAAATAATTTTTTTTTTTTTGGTTAAATTTTTCTGGAAACATTGTTTAAATACAACTTAACCACTGATTTGTACTCGTGTCCTCTTTTGGAAGGCCAAACAAAGCATTTTTGCTTTCACAACGAAAAAGCGTCACACACTGAGTGAGCAGAGGCCGGTGGCCTAGAGTGGTGTCGTAGGCGGCAGCTTGAGAACGGCGCGGTGGCGATTCGATAAGGAGCGTCCGGAGGGCTTGCGGCAACCACATGTGACGACCCCAGGCTGGACTCTGCTTCGTCCACGGTGAAAGCCAATGCAGTGATCGACAGCGCGAAGTTGATGTATTTCCTCAGCGACCTGCATGGATCAGCTCTAGGCATGACGAAGCGGATATCGTCCTCTTTTGGAAGGCCAACCAAAGTAGTTTCACTTTCACAACGAAACACAGCGCCTTCATGACATGGCGGCGGCAACAACAATTCTACAGCGAGGATAAAAGTTACGCCTTCTTTCTTTGCATGAATATTTGGGTGGCTTTATGCAAATCTTCCCACATCGTTATGTAGACATGTGGGGCGTGTTAGAATGAGCCGTTTTAGGTAGGCGTGGTTGACTCTTAACTTTTATAAAGATTTGAGACTTTAGTCTTCGCAACTTTACAGATTTATTATACAATTAACAAAAGCAAAAAAGACCTCTAACACTAGCTTGCTCTATTTTTTTTCTATTCCATCTGTTTTCTTTTTATGTATTACATTATTTTTTTTTTTTAAACTTGCTACGTATACTACGTTAAGCTGACTGAGACTTGTTATAGCACTTGTATATCATTGCTCTTTTGTTGATTTTGATTGCTTCCATTGTCCTCATTTGTAAGTCGCTTTGGATAAAAGCGTCTGCTAAATGACTAAATGTAAGTGTAATCTAGACCTCATGTGAAAGCAGAAATCATTAATTACAATCGCATGAAACCGTACATCACTGACCCAAAGAACACCCATACCCTTACCTCCCCTTCCTCCCCTGTTCAGCCGACCACTCTGAACACTTTGTCTGGACTCCTCCCACCCTACATTACACCTGTGCCACCGGGACTCCCCACACCTCAGGTTCCGTTGGAACCACCACCGTTGCCGCAGTTGCAACCTCACCACCAATTGCAACCGCCCGGAACCCTACAACCTTCCTGCCCTATGGAAAATGTGCAGGGCTCAGACTCTGGACTGTTGATTCCAACACTGGGCACACCTGAAGCTGGACTGTCAACAGGTGTTTCTGAATGTACTTCCCAGGACACGTCGATTGCCTTACTATTTGAAGGATTTTGCACTTTACTGATTTGCTAAATGTTCTCTGTACTTGGTTCCTTTTTTATGTACAGGGTTAATACATGTAACAATAGGAATATCAATGCAGAGTTTCTTGACATACTGATTCCTTATGGGCCTATGTGATTTATGTTGAATTATTGTTAAACATGTTTTTGTACGTTTTGGCCCTTTTGATACAGATTTTGGGTAATATATTGTTTTGAATGTTATACATGTATACATTTTGTTTTGTGCCATATAAGTATAAGGGTTGTGTTAGAAATTAGGACATTTCTTGTTGGGTAAGGGTTAGGGTTATGTAGGGAGTGAAATTTAAGGTTAAAATTAATGTTCTATAACTTTAAATAAGATCTAGAGGTAATATCGCGAGAACAGAGACCTGCGATTAGGATCGCGGGAGAGAATGGTCTGCGCGCAGTTGTGAGAGCAGAGAGAGAGATGTGTACTGTGTTATCGAATGTGGCTAATTCATGATGTTCACCTCTTCATGTTTAATAAATCAAGTGTTAGGATCTGCCGAACTCCCTGTCTGTGTCCTCCTTGCAACAAAGCCAAGAACCCACGAGCCAGCACGCGGTAAGACCTGTAAAGCTCGCATATAGAAACTACGCGCGTTACACACACATGAAACTGCACAGGCGGCATGTAGCTTACACTGTAAAAAAATTAAACGTGAAAAAAACTGTGAAATGCTTGGCAGCACAGGGCAGCACAGCATCAATGGAAATAATGGTTAAATAATGTTTTTTTTTTTAAATGGTCAATGACTGGCAGAAGCAGCTGCCAAACAAAAACTGTAAAATTAAGATAAAACATCCTATTTTTTCTTAAATGTTTTTTTTAACTGTTACTTTACTGGTATTGTCTGGATTATCGTGAAACATTCTGTGTGAAACGTAATTATTTTGCTGTTAACAACAGCACACATGCAAAAACAAATAACTACCACTGCATCAGCAATTACACAGTTACTACCTTTAAATAAAGTGACATGCAGCATAACATCAATGTTTCTTGATCTTCTCCTGGACTGTAGCACAGACTCTTCTCTTCAGCACAATGGTGACCCACAAAACACAGACAACAGAAACCCTTTAAATCCCAAAAGAACATTGAACACTAACAGATCTCTCTAGATCTCAGCATCTTTACTTATTACAAACCAGTCTGACTTTATTTCATACAAAACGTCTTATTGAGATTTAACAGAGGTTTAGATGTTGATGTTTTATTGAAATTAATAAAGTTTGAAGTCACTATTGTGCAGATAAGATAAGATAAGATAAGATAAGTGTTTGCTTTAGTTTGGCTTCTGACCCTTCACTTTATAGTAAAAGCTTTTTTCTGGTGGCTATAACTATGTGTTTCTAAGGCACGTTTGTTATAGCAAAAATTGCTGGCGTAAAATCTGAGCAGATAAATCTGCTTGCTTATTAATGATGAGTAAATCATCACAAAGTAGCCTGATCACATCATGATTACAGCACTGGCATAGCCAGGAATTACAATGTGGGTGGGCCCAGAGAAAATTGGGTGAGCCTAAAATACATCTGTTATCAAAATAGGGCAACACAACTAACAGTTACACCTGCTCGAATTTACATCACGGTTTAATCCGAGCATAAGCCTGTGTGTCATCATAAGCAGTGTTAAGAAAATAACGATAAGAACAGCATGAGCACGGCGGCCACACCACACACGCGCATCTGACAAGACGCAACACAACTCCATCATCAAATCAATTTAATCATTTAAATTCCTCAACAACGACCCGTTGTTTACAAACAACACTGCGGAGCCCTTTGTTTGGGCCGCCCGACCGCCGAAGGAGAGGAAAGAGAGCTGGCATCTTCATCAGATTAAGACGCCGTGCAGACCGCCCACCACTTCCAAGTATACTACTGGCTAATGTACCTTCTGGAAGCTTGCGTTCTGCAAGTGAACGGCATATTATTGTGCCATCTCAAAGAGGCACAAAATCACTTTCACAGACTTTTAAATTAAATGTTACTTCCTGGTGGAATGACCTGCCCAAATAAATCCGAGCAGCTGAGTCCTTAACCATCTTCAAGAAACGACTAAAAACACATCTGTTCCACCTTTATTTGACCCTCTAACTCTAACACTTTCTATTCTATTTTAATTCTACTTTATCTATATGTATCTTCTTTTTTCTTTTTTTTATTTAAAAAAACCCAACAAAAAACAAACAAACAACCCTAACTTTCTATTTTTCTATTCCGTCTACTGGTTTTTTCTTTGTATGTGTGTGTGGGAATAATAGATATATATATATTATATATATCTATATATATATATACTGTATATATATATATATATATAGAGTGGGTACGGAAAGTATTCAGACTCTCTTAAATTTTTCACTCTTTGTTATTTTTCAGCCATTTGCTAAAATCATTTAAGTTACTTTTTTTTTCCTCATTAATGTACACACAGCACCCCATATTGATAGAAAAACACAGAATTGTTGACGTTTTTGCTGATTTATTAAAAAAGAAAACTGAAATGTCACATGGTCCTAAGTATTCTGACCCTTTGCTGTGACACTCATTTATTTAACTCAGTTGCTGTCCATTTCTTCTGATCATCCTTGAGATGGTTCTACACCTTCATTTGAGTCCATTTGTGTTTGATTATACTGATTGGACTTGAATAGGAAAGCCACACACCTGTCTATATAAGACCTTAACAGCTCACAGTGCATGTCAGAGCAAATGAAATCATGAGGTCAAAGGAACTGCCTGAAGAGCTCAAGACATAATTGTGGCAAGGCACAGATCTGGCCAAGGTTACAACAAAAATTCTGCTGCACTTAAGGTTCTTAAGAGCACAGGTGGCCTCCATAATCCTTAAATGGAGACGTTTGGGACGACCAGAACCCTTCCTCGAGCTGGCCGTCTGGCCAACAGAGCATCGGGGGAGATAGCCCCCCCCCCCCCCCTTGGTGGATAGGTAAAAAGAACCCAAAGATCACTGTGGCTGAGCTCTAGAGATGCAGTCGGGAGATGGGAGAAGTTGTAGAAAGTCAACCATCACTGCAGCCCTCCACCAGTCCGGGCTTTATGGCAGAGTGGCCCGACGGAAGCCTCTCTTCAGTGCAAGACACATGAAAGCCCTCATTGAGTTTGCTAAAAAGCACCTGAAGGACTCCAAGATGGTGATAAATAAGATTCTCTGGTCTTATGAGACCAAGATAGAACTTTTTGGCTTTTTGTGTGGAGAAAACCAGGCACTGCTCATCACCTGTCCAATACAGTCCCAACAGTGAAGCTTGGTGGTGGCAGCATCATGCTGTGGGTGTTTTTCAGCTGCAGGGACAGGACGACTTGGTTGCAATCGAGGGAAAGATGAATGCGGCCAATTACAGGGATATCCTGGACGAAAACCTTCTCCAGATTGCTCAGGACCTCAGACTGGGCCGAGTTGCCTTCCACAAGACAATTACCCTAAGCACACAGCTAAAATAACTAAGGAGTGGCTTCACAACAACTCTGTGACTGTCTTGAATGGCCCAGCCAGAGCCCTGACTTAAACCCAATTGAGCATCTCTGTAGAGACCTAAAAATGGCTGTCCACCAACGTTTACCATCCAACCTGACAGAACTGGAGAGGATTTGCAAGGAGGAATGGCAGAGGATCCCAAATCCAGGTGTGAAAAACTTGTTGCATTTTTCCCAAAAAGACTCATGGCTGTATTATATCAAAAGTGTGCTTCTACTAAATACTGGGCAAAGGGTCTGAATACTTAGGACCATGTGATATTTCAGTTTTTCTTTTTTAATAAATCTGCAAAAATGTCAACAATTCTGTGTTTTTCTGTCAATATGGGGTGCTGTGTGTACATTAATGAGGAAAAAAAATTAACTTAAATGATTTTAGCAAATGCCTGCAATATAACAAAGAGTGAAAAATGTAAGGGGGTCTGAATACTTTCCGTACCCACTGTATATATAAACACCTTGCTACGTGTACTGCGTTAGGCTAACCGAGACTTGTCATTTGCACTTATATAGTGTTGCTCTTTTGGTAGTTTTGACTGCTTTTATTGTCCTCATTTGTAAGTCGCTTTGGATAAAAGCATCTGCTAAATGACTAAATAAAAATAAATAAATAAAATAATGTCCAGTCCCTGGACAATAAACTCTGTGAACTGAGAGCATGGATTTCTTTCTAGCGTGAGATCAGGGACTGCTCCATTATTTGCCTCACAGAAACCTGGATGTCTCGAAAGGTACCAGACTTTGCCATCGAACCCACGGGATTCTCTGTGCATTGTGTGGATAGAATACCAGATCTCTCAGGAAAAAGCAAAGGAGGAGGTGTATGCTTCATGATCAACAACTCATGGTGCGATCGGAAGAATGTACATCCTACATTCTCTTGTCAGTCCAGTTCAAGTTCAAGTCTGCTTTATTGTCAATTCTTCTACATGTACAGCACAGACACACAGAGAATTGAAATTGCGTTACTCTCAGCCCCTTGGGTGCATACAGATAACATAAAAAACAGATTAAATACAAAATACAAAATAAAACTATACAAATATACAAATAAGGTAAAATGTAAAAATATATTTAAAAAGCACAAGGCATGTGGCAGATAGAGTGCAAACCAGTAAAAAGTAAAACAGTGCAGATATAGTGATTGTAGTTCAAAAAACAATGATTTGTAGTGCAAAAGAACTTATTCAGACTGATTAAAGTGACAGTGTGTGGTGTGTGTATTTGGGAGTGGGAGTGGTAGAGTCCATAGAGGTCAGAGGTTCAGTGGTCCGTGGGCAAGAGAGGGGAGGGGGCAGGTCGGTAGGGAGTTCAGCTGCCTGCCCAGACCAACCCCACAGCTTTGAGGGATGGAATCTTTCCTTCAGTCTGCTGTCCTGCCTGAGATCCGCAGTCTCCTCCTATGGCAGCGACTGAAGAAGCTTTTGTCGGGTTGGTGGATCACCTGCACTGCAGAGGTCTTTGTCGGTTGAGACGGGTTGTAGATTTCCTGAAGAGGGGATAGAGTCACCACGATCTTCTCCTTCCTCCTAGCTTTGAATTGTCTTGCGGCAGGACGCGTGCACGCCATACCACACATTGATGCAGCTCGTCAGAATGCTCTCGATTGTTCCTTTGTAGAAGGTGCACATGATGGGGGCCTGGGCTCTGGCTCTTCTCAGTTTGCGGAGGAATTAGAGACGCTGCTGTGCTTTCTTGGCCAGTGCTGCGGTGTTGTCAGTCCCGGAGAGATCCTCTGTGATGTGCACACCCATGAACTTGGTGCTGCTCACCCTCTCCACAGTCACACCATTGACGGTCAGAGGAGTATGCTGAGTGTGCACTCTCCTGAAGTCGACAACAATCTCCTTCGTCTTCTCCACTTTCAGAGAGAGATTGTTGTCACTGCATCACCTGGCCAGGCGGCTCACCTCGCTCCTGTTGTTTGTCTCATCTCTGTTGCTAATGATACCCACTACAGTCGTGTCATCTGCAAACTTGATAAGGAGTTTGGAGTTGTGTGACGGTGTGCAGTCTTGGGTCAGCAGAGTGAAGAGGAGGGGTCTCAGCACACATCCTTGGGGGGCCCCCGTGTTCAGTGTTATGGTGCTGGATGTGTTGCTGCCGACCCGAACTGTCTGAGGTCTTCCAGTCAGGAAGTCCAACAGCCGGTTGCACAGCGAAGTGTTGAGCCCCAGTTGGACCAGTTTGTGAATGAGCTGTTGGGGGATGATTGTGTTGAATGCCGAACTGAAATCTATGAACAGCGTTCTGACGTATGAGTCTTTTTTGTCCAGGTGTGTGAGTGCTGAGTGGAGGGTAGTGGCGATGGTGTCATCGGTCGAGCGTTTGGACCGATATGCAAACTGGAAGGGGTCCAAGGAGGGGGGGAGGCAGACTTGATGTGGTGCATGACTAGCCGTTCAAAGCACTTCATGAGGATGGGATTAAGTGCAACTGGACGGTAGTCATTGAAACAGGATGGAGACGACTTCTTCGGGACTGGAATGATGGTGGTAGCTTTGAAGCATGTGGGGACAACAGCCTGACTTAGCGAGATGTTGAAAATGTCTGTGAAGACATTGGTGAGTTCCACTGCACAGTCTCTCAGTACACGCCCAGGAATGTTGTCAGGACCCGGAGCTTTGCGTGCGTTGATCCTGCTGAGGGATCTCCTCACGCTGTCCGGGGACAGCGTCATCACCTGGTCACCGGGAGGAGGTGGAGTCTTCTGTGCAGTGGTGCTGTTTGTTCTCCTGACCTGGAATACCTCACGCTTCTGTGCTGGCCGTTTTGGTTACAGAGGGAATTCACAGCGGTCATCATTACAGCTGTTTACATCCCCCCTCAGGCTGACACAGATGCAGCACTCAAGGAACTGTAGGAGACCGTGCACCCTGACGCTGCGTTTATTATAACCTGGGATTTCAACAAAGCCGATCTTAGGAGGATTGCACCAAAATGCTTCCAGCACATATCATGCACGTGGAGATCGGATTCTGGACCACTGTTACTCCCTCTTCCGGAATACTTACAAGTCCCTCCCCCGCCCACCTCTAGGCAAATCAGATCACTCTTCCGTTCTGCTCCTGCCTGCTTACAGGCAGAAATTGAAACGGGAAACCCCCAGCCCTCAGGATGATTCAGCTTTGGTCGAACCAATCGGATTCTATGTTACAGGACTGTTTTGATTACGTCGACTGGGATATGTTCCGGGCTGCATCCGATGACCACATTGATGTTTACACAGATACCGTCACGTGCTTCATAAGGAAGTGCATAGAAGACGTTGTACCGACCAAAAACAATCAGAACCTACCCAAATCAGAAACTGTGGATTAATGCTGATGTTCGCGTGGCTCTCAACGCTCAAACATCTGCCTTTAATTCCGGTAATGCGGATGATTATAAGCAAGCTAGCTATGCCCTCCGCAAAACCATCAAGACCGCAAAACGCCAATACAAAGATAAAATTGAAGCACAGTTCACCACTTCCAACTACAGAGACATGTGGCAAGGACTCCACAACATCACAGACTACAAGGATCGCAAACACCCTGCTACAAACACCGCTTCCTCACTGCCTGACGAGCTCAACGTATTCTACGCTCACTTCAAAGTCAGCAGCTCCTCCCCCACACAGAGCGCTCCCGTGGCCGAGACTGCTGAGGCTCGTCCACTCTCCGTGTCTGTAGCGGATGTTACCGGATCGCTCCGGTGCGTGAATATCCGCAAAGCCACAGGTTCAGACGGCATTCCTGGTCGAGTCCTTAAAACATGCGCTCACCAACTAGCTGGAGTCTTCACGGACATTTTCAAACTCTCCCTTTCCCTATCTGTTGTCCCCCAATGTTTCAAAACATCCACCATTGTGCCAATACAAAAGACACCCAAAGTTTATGGCTTGAATGTCTGGCGCCCTGTTGCTCTGACTCCCATCATCAGTACGTGCTTTGAGAAGCTTATCAGAGATCACATCTGCTCTGTATTACCAGCATCACTCGACCCACTGCAGTTTGCCTACCGCAATAACCGCTCCACAGATGATGCAATTGCCTTCACCCTGCACACTGCCCTTTCCCATCTTGACAAGAGGAACACATATGTGAGAATGTTGTTTGTTGACTACAGCTCAGCGTTTAATAGCATAGTGCCCTCTAAGCTTGTGGTGAAACTCCGGGCTCTGGGTCTGAACAGTTCTCTGTGCAGCTGGATCAAGAAACTTTTGAAAGGCAGACGGAAGGGGGTCGATGGCCAGCAAATAGTCTCCGCCCGCTGCCCCACAACACTGGAGCCCCACAGGGCTCAGTCCCCTGTTCTCAGTCCCCCCGTTCCCCTTTACAGCCATGAGTGTAGTCACGCATAGCTCCAAAGTCGTCATCAAATTCGCGGATGACACAACAGTGGTAGGCCTGATCACAGACGATGATGAATCAGCCTACAGAAAAGAGGTGCGCACCCTGACTAACTGGTGCCACAACAACAACCTCTCTCTGAACATCAAGAAGAGTGGAAGGAGCTGGTGGTGGATTTCAGGAGACGGACCAGTGAGTGCCCTCCCTCAATCACTCATCGCAGGGATCCAGTGGCGGCGGTTCTGCAGGCTTCAAGTTCCTCGGCGTTTCACTCAAACAAGGACCTCACTGGACTACTCACACACAGGTCAGTAGTGAGAAAGGCCCACCACGCATCGCTTTACCTCAGGCAATGAAGAAATTTGGCTGGCTCAAAAATCCCTAAGAAATGTCTACCGTTGCATGTGGGAGAGGCATCCTGATGGCTGCATCATGCCTGGTACGGAAAACCTGCACCGCTCTCAAACGGGAAAGCCCTGCAGAGAATAGTAGGACAGCCCAGCACATCGTGGAGGGGAAGCTTCATTCTTCCTGACAGGACATCTACACCCAGAGATGTTGTGAGGAACGCACGGAACAGATATCAGAAGATACTGCCAACCCGAGGCCACCACAAACTCATTCTCACTGATCCCATCAGGCAGATGGAAACCGCAGCATCAGGACCCCAAACCAGCAGAAAGCGAGGACCCGCTTCTTCGCGTAGGCCCATCAGGACTTACCTGAACTCCAGGGATAGCAAAACGATAATACCCACCTTACCCCTACCCTCACATGATTCATCTACACACCAGCACACTGACTCTGGCAGCACTGTAGCATGTCTTGCACTGCATAGCATAGAACACATGCAGCTCCATCTTCTCTTCTGCACTAAGAAGCTACTGCACTGAACTTCACAGTAAAACACTACAGCATACATCACTGTAAGTCATATATAAAAGATATACATGTATAAGTCTCTTGAGTATACTGTGTACTACGTGTATATTATGGAAATGTGTATATTGTATACAATTGTCTATTGTATATTGTGAAAAATTTGTATATTGTGTAAATGTGTATATTGTTATTTATGTATACTGTTATATCATATCTTGTTGCTTGTACTGCCATGGCACAGAGATTTCACCATCGTTACACTTGTGTACACGATGTGTGACAATAAAGAGATTTGGAAATTTGAAATTTGAAATCAGCAGGACCAGCGTAATGGGACGATGTTCAAAACCCATGGCTTGGTCATAGTTCTGGCCAGCGGGCCAACAGAAACCACATGAAATAAAAAACAGTGACTAGGCACTACGTTTTAGGAGAGATGTAGTTTTTGTACCGGTACATGGCAGTGAGGGCGGTAGCCTTGACAGAATGGAGAGCTGATGGTGCGGAGAATATGTGAATTAACGTTAGCACTAGCAGAGTACTTCAGCTGCAAGAATATGCGGGGGACGTTTCAATAATACTCAAAGCCGGAGGGTGCTCTCGAGCAGAAAGTACAAAACAGACTCATAGAAGTAATGTGACGTGCCAGGAAAACCCTAATATGGACAAAGGCATGTATAACGGCATCCAGCAATCTCCGCTGTAGCTAAGGGGCTGTTCGCAAACTTATCTTCATCATTATATGGCAAACAAGAAAAAGCAACAACACAATTTATTTTTATAGATAAAGTATTGTGATTATTGCCATAGAATTCACAATGATTAGGCTACCTTCTGAGGCAACTGACTGGGTGGGCCTGACTGACAGGTGGCTCAGGCCCACCCATAGCTACGCAATTGGATTATTAGCTTTTTAAATATAGCTTCTTTTTTTTTACAGCAGTTGTTCATGACAATTAGAGATTCACTTTTTTAAGCATTATGTCGAGTGTCTTGAATGTTGGCTTTGACTCACACAGACATCAAGAATCAGCACATGAATCTGGTGGTGACAATCAACAAAAAGCTTGTTTTTTGATGATCAGAGCTGATCTGAATATTTTGTCGATTGTCACCATTCATATGCAGATTATTGATGTCTTGTTTGAAAGTCATTTTCAAAATGACTTTCAAACCTTCAAAATATCAGAGCAGGGCTACATTTCAAGCAGTAAATTTCTAAGACTACAACAAAATGAAATTAATCAATTTAACATGCTCAGACATTAAACGTCTCTGATGAGGTTAGTGAATCAGGCCAATATACGATGGATGATAAGATTTTCATCAGTACGTAAACAACATCTTATCAGAATCTTTCTCACAGGTTTAACAATTACAAATTTGCTTTAGAAACACACTGTTAAAGCAAGTTTGTAATAAGTGAAGATGCTGAGATCTAGATAGATCTGTTAGTGTTCAATGTTCTTTTGGGATTTAAAGGGTTTCTGTTGTCTGTGTTTTGTGGGTCACCATTGTGCTGAGGAGTAGAGTCTGTGCTTCAGTCCAGGAGAAGATTGTTTGAAAGAGACTAAGTTATTAGTCCATGCCAGCTTTCTGATATTATAACTGGTGTTTGTAGGAACACTTTAGTAAACACAGGATGAATGGGTGATAAACAATCAGTAAAACAACGATTTCGATGCTAAACTATTGCATAATTTTAAATACGATTTGTAGTCAGTGAGTTCTAAAGTTACCATTGCGACCAGCCATAATCATAAGAAAATGCCATCAGATAAAATAACGACTTTACTTCCTCACTGAGTCTGTTTTTCATCCTCCATGCTGAAATCTCTGTCTGTTATAACAGGTGCAAGTGCATGCAGAGTTTCTATTTAAGCTATAACACGTGTTTGCAGCGTTGAGCAATGCAGTGCTGAAATTTGCTCATGAATCCTCTCATTATAACACACGAATTGTAGACATTATGAACGATTAATTATGCTTATATTTATTGTGTTATAACAGAGATTTGTGAGATATTATGAGAAGGGTGTTCCTGCACAACCGGAAGCTGCAGTTTCAGGACTGCAGTTCTAGGACCCTATGCTTTTGTAACAGCGCCACCTACCGAATTGGATAATATAGCGGAGGCTGCAGTTTCAGCACCGCATTTCTAGGACCCTGGTGGTTTAGTTTGTAGTAATGTTTGTACATGTTATTAAAGATATTGAATCTCAGGAACATTTTTTTATTTTGTGATTTTTGATTTATAAATGCATCAGATGTTAATTACAAAGTGTGTAATACCTGCTTTGAGTTAACAATTTTACATTTAAATGAATTTACACTTAAAATATAAATGAAAAATTTATTTCAGTCTTTAAACAACTGAAAAAGTGGAGTACCTTAAGTCTTAGTTTCTTGAAACATACTGTATATTGATTAGTTTAACTAGCTCATTATCAGGTATAATAAAGATGGAATCAAATGAAATCAGCATTTGCACTCACTAAATTACAGACAGATATTTAAAAGTTTGTAGAGAGGCAAGACACAAGACTCAAGAATGATTCAAGAATGCATATTTATATACTGTATATACTCATTTTTGCAATAACACATAATACAACATCATAAAAAAAGACCCCCTTTTCCATCAGTTGCTGCATGGACAGAAAGGCTGTAGGCTTCAACTCCTGAGAGAGATAAAAAAGAGAGAGAGAGAGAGAGAGAGAGAGAGAGAGGGAGAATTAAATAAGAAACATTTGCTTTAACATGTTTAACTCTGTAATATATATTTCTGATTTAACACGTATGCACTGTTGGGGTTGTAGAGAGAGAGAGAACCAAACAGAGTAATCATGTTACTGACATCTATCTCCAAACTCCAAATTTAAGTATATAAGAACAAAACCCACAAACTGAATGTTCTCTATTCTTTCCTCAATTGTTTGTCAATCCAGCAACACTTTCTATGAAGCCTGTATTTATAATAAATTATAAGGGTATTCTTAACGCATTATAATTAATGCATAAAGCACTATAAAAAAACCTTAATATGTTGTATCATCTCATAAATAATCATAACATTTATAATACATTATAATACTTACGCATTTGTGGTTATAACTTTTAAGAGTATGATTACGTATAACACACAATGAATACCATAATAAATCCACTTAATTTATAATGGATTATCTTGACATTGTTTATTTAAGATAGCTACATCTGTGAGTGTTACGATTGGGTTGATGTTGTTGGTGTTTCCTGTGAGTTAATATAATGCTGTGAGCTAGTTTAAGACCAGTTGTACGGTAATACTTTCAAATGAAAAAATGCAACGTGTGTTTTTTTATTAGATAACATTTTATTTTGATGGTCCCCTTTAGTCTATTGACTATAAGCAACTTTGCAACTACATGTCAACTAATTAGTTGGCTTAGTTAAGGTTAGGGTTGGTAGAATAAGTTGATGTACTTGCAAAGTTGCTTAGAGTGAGTAGAATATCTGTTGGGGAACCATCAAAAAAAGTGTTAGCAGATATTTAGCATACAGTCTACTAATACTCTAATGACTGCTAGTTGAAATGTAGTCGCAGAATACTTGTCAACAGTTGTCTAAAGGCTACCATCAAAATAATCAAATTGATATTACAATAAAAATAGTTCAAAGCAAATGTGTACACATTCATCTGATCTAATATCAGATCTTATGGCTGTTTGAGAAAAAATATTATATTATTTATAAGTGGTCTTTGTCTGCTTTAAGTACAGTGAAGTTACTTCACTTAAAGCAGACAAAGAGCAATTAATAATAATAAGACCACATTAAAGCATTTTGGAATGTTTTCATGAAGACTTTGTATTTGTTATTTTACAGTAAAAACACAAATAAGATGTACTAAGTTATTTTGCAGATCTTAAACAATGGCAAAATATGAGACCTATAATACATTATAACTATAATAAATATAATCCATTGTAACTTAAGTGGATGCAGTGTGTTCATTGTGTCAGATTTTGTGACCTTATCCGAGTCACAAAATCTGTGTATATTAAGTATGGAGTCATCTCAGCCTTAATAAGCCCATTAACAAGCAGAATCACTGAAGAAAATAAGAGACAAACAGAAACTCAACAACAACTGACTTCAGTCAGAGCCTTAAATTAAATCAATTGAAGATAAAAGACATTATCAGCCTTACCAGCTTCACTCATTACTAACCAGAGTGACTTTACTTTTGTTAGAGATCTAAGAGGTTAGAGGTTTAAGAGCCCAACTAATGGAAACAGTAATCATCATCATGGTGACTTCAAATGAAAAAAATTAGATTTAAACCCCTGTTAATTCTCAATAAGAACTTTTGTAGACCTCTGTCATCTGGTTAGTAATGCGTGAAGCTGGTAAGGCTGTTTGTGGAGTTGTGTAATCTTAGCTTAGATCTTCAGAGATTTCATGACTTTTATCTTCAGTTGATTTAATCTAAAGCTGTGGCAGCAGTCAGCTGTTGTTGTTGAGTTTCTGTTCGTCTCTTATTTTCTGTTCTCTTCTTTTCTTTTCTTTAACAACCCTCTCACATCTCGTTTTGACAGTTAATGATCCACCCTAAGTGGAAAGTGTCCTAGAACATTGTGGTAAGTGATCAGAAGCTGAAGAGTCAAAATGTTCATCTGCATCAGCCTGATCAGTCTTATCAACACGGGATTCACATGTCAAAGATCTGTCTTTTTCAAATGTCTGTCCATTGTGGCTTGTAGAACATAGTGCAATCAGAGTAGATGGCTGGTCATCTACATTTAACTGAACACCATCAGATACTGAAATGTCAACTTCTCCAGAGACTGGGAGTTCAGACACCCAGGCCACAGTCCTCTCACGTGGTTCATTGACAGGCAAGCTCTTCCTTCTTCACACAGGCAGATCTTCATTCTCACTCAGACAAACTTGACTTGCTCACAGCAATATCAACTTCAGGAACCTCATTCTGAAGAGGCAGAGAGTTCACTGGCATTAATGAGATTTCTAAGAATAACTTTCTCAACACTCATCACAGAGTTTCTGATTAGGAATGTATGAACTTCACTGTTCATTCCTGTCACAATGTATATGCAACTCTCCCATCTACATTTACATTTTACATTTAGTCATTTAGCAGACGCTTTTATCCAAAGCGACTTACAAATGAGGACAATAAAAGCAGTCAAAACTAACAAAAGAGCAACAATATATAAGTGCAAATGACAAGTCTCGGTTGTACACGTAGCAAGGTGTATATATATACATACATATATATTATACACACACACACATTATACACACACACACAAAGAAAACAAGTAGATAGAATAAAAAAAATTGAAAGCTAGTGTTTTTTTTTGTTTTTGTTTTTTTTAAATAAAAAAAGAAGATAAATATAGATAAAGAAGATAAATATAGATAAAGTAGAATTAAAATAGAATAGAAAGTGTTCGAGTTAGAGGGTCAAATAAAGGTGGAACGGATGTGTTTTTAGTCGTTTCTTGAAGATGGCTAAGGACTAGGCTGCTCGGATTGATTTGGGCAGGTCATTCAACCAGGAGGGAACAGTTAATGAAAAAATCAGTGAAAGTGATTTTGTGCCTCTTTGAGGTGGCACAATAATACACCGTTCACTGCAGAACGCAAGCTTATAGAGGGCACATAACTCTGAATTAATGAATTTAGGTAAATGGGTACAGAGCCAATGGTGGTTTTGTAGGCAAAAATTAATGCCTTTAATTTAGTGCGAGCAGCTACTGGTAGCCAGTGCAAAATGATGAACAGAGGTGTGACATGCGTTCTTTTCGGCTCATTAAAGATTAATGTTGCAGCGGCATTTTGGATTAATTGTAAAGGTTTGATAGAAGTGGCTTGAAGACCTGCCAAGAGAGCATTGCAATAGTTCAGACTGGACAGAACAAGAGCTTGAACAAGAACTTGTGTTGCATGTTCTGAAAGAAAGGCCTGATCTTCCTAATGTTGTATAAAGAAAATCTGCAGGACCGGGCAGTTTTAGCAATGTGGTATGATAAATTCAGCTTATCATCAATCACAACTCCAAGGTTTCTAGCTGTTTTTGAAGGATTTATGGTTGATGAGCCTAACTGGATGGTGAAATGTTCATAAAGTGATGGGTTTGTTGAAACCAAAAGCAGTTATGTCTTAGCCAGGTTGAGCTGTGATGGTCCGTCATCCAACAAGAAATGTCTGTTAGACATGCTGAGATGCGAGCAGCTATCGTCGGATCATCAGGATGGAATGAGAGGTAGTTGAGTGTCATCAGCATAGCAGTGATATGAAAAGCCATGTATCTGAATGACAGAACCTAATGATGCCAAGTAGACAGAGAAGAGAAGTAGTCCAAGAACCGAGGCCTGAGGCACCCCAGTAGCTAGATGTTGTGACTTGGACACCTCACCTCTCCAAGATACCTTGAAGGACCGATCTGAGAGGTAAGACTCAAACCACTGGTGTGCGGTTCCTGAGTTGCCCTTTGCCAATAGGGTTGACAGGAGAATCTGGTGGTTCACCATATCAAAAGCAGCAGACAGATCCAGGAAAATAAGTACAGAAGATTTGGAAGCCACTCTTGCCAGTCTTAGGGCTTCAACAACGGAAAGCAAGGCAGTCTCGGTCGAATGTCCACTTCTGAAGCCAGATTGGTTGCTGTCCAGGAGGTTGTTCTGTGTGAGAAAGGCAGAGACTTGGTTGAACACAACTCGTTCAAGTGTTTTTGCAATGAAAGGTAGAAGGAAACCGGTCTGTAGTTCTCTAAAAGAGTTGGGTGTTAAGAGTGTGTTTCTTAAGAAGTGGGGTTATACGAGCCTGTTTAAATGTTGAGGGAAAAAACACCAGTGTGAATGGATGTGTTAACGATGTGAGTGAGAGCAGGTACAACGGCAGGATAAATGGCTTGAAGGAGATGAGATAGAATAAGATCAAGCGGACAAGTAGTAGGATGATTGGAAAGGATGAGTTTAGAGACTTCTGCCTCAGAGAGTGGAGAGAAGGATGAAAACGAGTGTATGTTTGCTGGTAAGATGTGATTGACAGTTTGTGGTGTGGCAAATTGTGCACTGAGGTTTGTAATTTTATTAATGAAGAATGTGGCAAAGTCATCAGCTGTTAGAGTTGAAGAAGGAGGGGGAGGAGGAGGGGACCAAGAGAAGGAAAGGTTTTTAAAGAGCATCGAGTTCACACTGCATGATTTTAGCCCAATTTTTCACTCGCCGACAGGTTCTGCGAAATCGCCAACAAATGCCCGAAAATCGGAGGCAAATCGGTCCTCATTCACGCATGTGACAATCACGCAGTGTGAATTATCAAAGACGCGATCTGAGAGAACCACCGACACGTCACCGACACCCGCGAAATATTTGGCATGCTAAATATCTGGAGCTGTCGGCGATTCACAATCACGCTGTGTGAAATGAGTTCTGACTGAAAAACACATCGGCGATGACCTACAGCCAATGAAAGACCAAGATACAGGGCAGAGTGAAGTTCGGGGCAGAGTTATAGACCAGAATATCAGTATTTTAATAGATATATAAACAATTATATCATACAGAAACAAGCCCAAACATTTGCTTGACCAGCCACAACACCAGCAATAACAGTTACTGAAAATTATTTACCTCCAACTCTCTTTGCAGAACACCCAATCCCTGTTCCCTGCATCTCCCTCCTGCATAATCTGTTTTTCTTTTTCTCCTTGTAGCCGGAAATCAGCTCACAGACAATTTTCGGGTTATATATATTTTGTTTTTAAATAATAATACAGTCTCGCTGGAGAAATTCGGTCTGATGCACACGGGTTCTCATGTTATTTTCCTTATCACTTCTCACGTGTGTTTTGTTGTGAAACGTAGCTTGCGGACCAGACAGAGCTGTCGGCGATTCTTCCTATTGTGAAGTCATGCAGTATGAAACCCCCAATCCATCGTGCAATGTGAACACAGCAGCAACTGAATGCTATCCCAGATAGTCACGCAGTGTGAAAACAACGGCGATCCGACGAGTTTGAAAATCGTGCAGTGTGAACTCGGCATTAAGTCATCTATCAGCAGGTTTCCTCTTGCCCCACACATCCTTATTGGCCAACAGTACTCTTCACCAATATTCACTGGATCACTTTTGAGCTTTTTGTTGTAGAAGTTTGCTTGCCTCTGTTGTTGTTTTAAAGCAGAGCATTGGGCCAGTTTCATAGTCTGTGCAAGATCATCTCTAAAAGACTGCACATACTGGTCATAGTCAACCAGCTGGTCATCAAATAGCACAGAGTCAAACATCATGTTAATAGGCAGCGGTCGGACCAAGTCATTCCTTTCAAGTCTCAAGGCAAATCCCAAGTCCTCAAAGAGTTAAAGTTTAATGAGATAATTAAGTGACTAATTAAATGATGATTGTGCATTAGTGATCAACACCTGCTGTTAACAAGCAGCCTCATTGAAGTAAAGAGAAACACAAGAACTACAACTGACTTTTGCGAAATCGCAGACAAATGCCCAAAATCGGAGGCAAATCGGTGCTCGTTCATGTGAGTGACAATCATGCAGTGTGAATTATCAAGCGATCTGAGGGAATCCGACGCCCGTGAAATATTTAGCATGCTAATCAAATGGAGCTGTCAGCGATTCACAATCACGCTGTGTGAAATGAGTTCTGATTGAAAAACACATCGGCGATGACCTTAAGCAATTGCAATAGTTTTTAACTGCAAACATTTGCACATTGCTGAATCAAAAGCTTGAATTTGCAGACTAGCTTATGTTTTTTTCTTTTAACTGATTTGAATGCACATTATGGAGTGGTCTCTATGGCTTGTAGGCTGTTCAATTATTACAGGACTACAAAAAAAAAAAAACATTATCCTATTAAACATTTATGTTTACATTTAGTCATTTTGCATTTTGCAGCCATTTTGCTAAATGTATCCAAAGCGACTTACAATTGGGGAATACATAAAGCGATTCTTCTTAAAGAGGCAAACCAAGTTTTAGGTATTGTTCAAATAAGTACAAGCTAGAAAAAGGGAAGGAAATAAATAACAAGAAAGACAAAGGTTTTTTTTTATGATGATGAAGTCAAGTAGTGTTTAAAGAGATGAGTTGTCAGCTGTCGCTTGAAAATTGTCAGGGATTCAGCATTCCGGATAGGGTGGGAAGAACATTCCACCAGCCAGGAACGGTGAACAAGAATGTTCTGGAAATGGTACCTCGAGGTATGTCGCTCACTAGCAGATCTCAGACTTCTGGAGGGATGTAGATTCGTAGTAGTGAGTGGAAGTAGGCGGGTTCTGAGCCTGTGGCTGTTCTATATGCAAGCATCAATGTCTTGAACTTGATGTGAGCCGCAACCGGTAGCCAGAGCAAGGAGATAAAGAGAGGTGTAACAAGGGCTCTTTTGGGCTAGTTGAAGACTAGTTGTGCTGCAGCATTCTGAATGATTTGTAGAGGTTTGATTGTGCTTGATGGAAGTCCAGCCAGAAAAGCATTGCAGTAGTCCAGCCTAGAGATGACAAGGGCCTGGACAAGAAGTTGTGCAGCATGCTCCGTTAGAAAGGGCCTGATCTTTCTGATGTTGTGCAATGCAAACCTGAAAGATCAAGCAGTTCTTGCAGTGTGGTCTTTGAAAATCAGCTGGTCATCAAAGATTACACCAAGATTTCTGACCGAAGTTGATGGGGTAATTGTAGAAGAAACTAGCTGGATGGTGAAATCAGACTGTAGAGTTGGAGTGGCAGGGAAGCCAAGAAGCTCAGTCTTTGCCAAGTTGATCTGTAGGTGATGTTCTTTCATCCATGACGAGATGTCCGCCAGGCAGCCTGAGATCCGTGCAGCTACCGTTGGATCATATGGTTGAAATGAGAGATAGAGCTGTGTGTCATCAGCATAGCAATGGTAGGAGAAGCCATGTGCCTGTATGATGGGACTCAGTGATGTAGTGTATATGGAGAAGAGGAGGGGTCCAATAACTGATTCCTGAGGAACCCAAGTGACCAGTTGATGTGCTTTGAAACCTCCCCTCCCAAGGCCACTCTGAAAGACCTACCAGTGAGATAGGATTCCATCCAGTGAAGTGGAATCCCTGTGATGCCCAGTGATGAGAGGGCAGAAAGGAGGATCTGATGATTGACAGTGTCAAAAGAAGCAGAATAAGAACTGATGATTTGGAATTAGCTTTAGCAGTCCGCAAGGCTTCCGTCACTGACAGTAGCGCAGTCTCAGTTGAATGGCCACTCCTGAAACCTGACTGGTTAACGTCCAGTTTGTTGCTCTGTGAAAGAAATAATGATACCTGATTGAAAACAAATCGATCAAGGGTTTTTGCTATGAATGTCTATAAGAGAAGTGTTTAATGTAGGTTTTTTAAGCAGTATGGTTAACCGAGCCTGCTTGAATGCAGTGGGGAAGGTGCCTGTGAGGAGAGATGTGTTGATGATGAGTGTGAGTGCTGGTAAGAGTGTAGGGGAGATTGTTTGGAGAAGTGTGAAGGAATTGGGTCTAGATGGCATGTTGTAGAATGGCTGAAAAGAAGAAGTTTTGATACTTCTGCCTCAGTGAAGAGACAGAAAAAAAAGATGGGAGTTTTAGCAGTAGCTGAGGAGCTCAGAACTGACTACCAATTGTTCTAGATTTGTCTGTAAAAAATGTGGCAAAATCATCAACTGTTACAAAATTGGTGGAAGATTGAGAAGAACAGGAAAAAACACACACCCCTGTTGGGGTGTACCTAGGGGTTTGGGGGGTAGGAAAGAAAGTGACTGTGATACAGATGCGCGGTTGGTGTTCGGGAAGATAGAAGACAGAGGCATCATGCCACTTCAATGTTCAAACTTTAGGCTTTTGGACATGAACACTTATCATACGATCCTCAACAGCGGTGACAATAATTGTTCATACTTCAGTGCATGATGGGAGTTTTTACTATGGTGTTACCCAGCATGCATTGCAGCATGAAGCATTTTGTTGATTGTCACCATTGTTGAGATTCATATTCTGATTCTTGATATCTGTGTGTGTCTGAGTAACAGAGGAGTTCAAACTTTTGTTCATGCATTACATAGGTTTAAAATTCGTTCACAATATTTTAGTATTTGAAAAGAATGTTTTGGTCTCACCTCTGATCTCAAGTCAAAGCCCAAGCTCTCAAAGAGTTAAAATTAATCAGATAATTAAGTGACTAATTAAATGATGATTGTGCATTAGTGATGAATACCTGCTGTTATTGAGAATTACAGAGAATCAGATGTTGACATTTTATTGGTTAAAATGATGTCACCATCATGAAGATCAGTGTTTGCTTTAGTTGTTTTAATTTTTTTTTTTCCTTTGTGCATTTAGGTTTTGCATAACCAACCTCATAAAACCACAGCATGCAAACAAAGTGTTGCTCTAATAGTGATAGGAGAAACAAACCTTTTTGAAGCTTTGAATCAATTAAACCAATTACTTGGCAAAATGGTTCACTGTTTCACAGCGCTTGAAACACCACACGCTGGTGACGCCTGCGTAAAAGTGTATAAATGCAACAAAGAACTAACGGCAAAAACTGATAAAAACAAAGATTGTGTAAAACCCTGTTGGAAAACAATGTTTGATTGAAAGTAATGCAAATTCGCGGAGATAAATGCCACGATAAGAATCAAAATAATAAAATACCATTAAATATGAAGTGCCTCTATAATATGTAGCTTTTAAAATATTTTATTTTAAGTTGCAGGGCTTGATTTGTTTTATTTTTGAATATTTTATTTTTGCTTTTGAACTGTAATATAAACAAAAAAAATACAAAACACAACTTTTTGCACAAGACAGGACAATACAAGACAAAAAGGGAAAAACAATTTTTGGATGATACAGGATATCATAGTTATTACTGTGTAAAACCTCACTCGAAAAGAGAATCCATCCGGTTTATTGAAGTGTCTTCCATATAACGGAAAAGGGGTTGCCAAATTTTATAAAATACTTTACTTTTATTTCTTTTCCAGATTTGTTTTATTTTATGGAGTAGCTTTTAATTACTTCTCATCCTTTTATTTACACTCTAAAAAAATGGTGCTATATAACACTAAAAGCGGTTCTTTGGCTTGTAATCATAGGGGAACCACTTTTAGTGCTATTTAGCACCTATTTTCACAGGTGCTATACAGCACCTTTGTCAAATGGTGCCATGTAGAACCATAAAAAAACATGTTTTTGCGGTCTGTCATTACAAAGGAACTTAAGAAGGACTCTATAATGTCTGTTTAAGGGATGCCAAGCACTTCTTTCACAGCAAAGTTTATTCATTCTTATTTACTTTGTTCTTGTTCAAATGTTCAAATCACCCCCCATTTTTTAAAATGATACACTAAACTTTGCAGGACAGTCGATTGCCAGGAGCAGGGTTGGGCACCCCTGCTCTATGGGGTTCAGGTCTGCTGAGTTTGCTGGCCAGTCAAGCACACCAACACCATGGGCATTTAACCAACTTTTGGTGCTTTTGAAAGTGTGGGCAGGTGCCAAATCCTGCTAGAAAAAGAAATCAGCATCTTCAAAAAGCTGGTAAGAAGGAAGCATGAAGTGCTCCAAAAATGTCTTGGTAAACGGGTGCAGTAACTTTGGTTTTCAAAAAACACAATGGACCAAAACCAGCAGATGACATTGCACCCAAATCACCACAGATTGTGGAAACTTAATACTGGACTTCAAGCAACTTGGGCTATTCCTATATAGACCTTGGTTTCCAAATGAAATACAAAAACTTGCTCTCATCTGAAAAGAGAAATTTGGACCACTGGGCAACAGTCCAGTACTACTTCTCCTTAGCCCAGGTAAGACGTCTCTGACGTTGTCTGTGGTTCAGGGGTGGCTTAACTAGAGGAATACGACAACTGTAGCCAAATTCCTTGACACGTCTGTGTGTGGTGGCTCTTGATGCCTTGACCCCAGCCTCAGTCCATTCCTTGTGAAGTTCACTCAAATTCTTGAATCGATTTTGCTTGACAATCCTCATAAGGCTGCGGTTCTCTCGGTTGGTTGTGCATCTTTTTCTTCCACATTTTTTCCTTCCACTCAACTTTCTGTTAACATGCTTGGATACAGCACTCTGTGAACAGCAGCTTCTTTGGCAATGAATGTTGTGGCTTACCCTCCTTGTGAAGGGAGTCAATGATTGTCTTCTCCATGATTGTGGAGCCTAGTGAATCAAACTGAGAGACCATTTTGAAGGCTCAGAAAACATTTGCAGGTGTTTTGAGTTGATTAGCTGATTGCTATGTCACCATATTCTAATTTGTTGAGATAGTGAATTGGTGGGTTTTTGTTAAATGTGAGCCAAAATCATCACAATTAAAAGAACCAAAGACTTAAACTACTTCAGTCTGTGTGCATTGAATTTATTTAATACACGAGTTTCACAATTGAGTTGAATTACTGAAATAAATAAAAAAACTTTTTCACGACATTCTAATTTATTGAGATGCACCAGTATATCCCAATTTATGTCAGTATTCTTGGTTAAAACCAGACGGGACAAGCAAATCAAGATTGGACTTCTGGCTTATTATTATTAGTAAATAGGAATATTTGAAATTTAGAGTTCGTAATTATTCTATTTCCTTTGGTAAACAGCTAAAAAAAATCGACCCATTTAGTTAATCGATGCAAGTTAATCTTATTAGAGAGATAAGTGAATGTTGCAGTAATAGTCAGTCTGATGATTCATATAGAACAAAGCTTTTTTCTTACAATCCAAACTTGATACTATGTTGAAAAGGAGAAAGGTGCTTACATTCGTTCAAGGGCCAAATGGATAGAAGAAGGGGAGAAAAATTTAGCATACTTCTGCAGATTGAAAAAGAGCAGGCAGGAGAAAAATAATATACAATCCTTAATTATTGATGGCAGTGAATCTTACAACGCTAATGATATTGCACAAAAAATCTTTCTCTTTTATAGTAACTTATATAAGTCGACATTTAAAAAAAAAAAAAAATGCAGATGCTTTTTTTGATAGTATTAAGCCATTTATTCCACAAATCCCAAAAAATTGTTGGGATTCAATAAAATTTATTTTATTTAAAAAAGATAAAGACCCGCTGGACTGTCCATCTTATAGACCCATCAGTCTCCTCAATGTGGACTATAAGATAGTTGCAAAAGTACTGGCCCGCAGACTGGAAACGATTCTTCCCAAAGTTATAAATTCTGATCAGGCAGACTTTGTGAATCTAGGTGCAGTTCGGATAATGTACGCCGTGCTCTTAACATTATACATTATTTTCAAACTCAAAACAAAACCACAATGATTTTATCTTTGGATGGCGAAAAGGCTTTTGATCGCGTAGAATGGTCCTTTTTGTTTTCGGTTTTGGAAAAATGGTTTGATGTCCGAGGGGTTTCCAGTACGTAGAGGTTGCAGACAGGGGTGTCTCCTATCACCGTTATTGTTTACATTATATATTGAACCTTTGGCAGAATCTATCAGGATAGATTGGGAAATGGGAAAAAGCATGTCATCTCTCTGTTTGCAGATGATGTCCTCTTGTATGTGGAGGACCTACAGACGTCTATTCCAGCAGTTCTGAGTTCCTTAGCTTCGTTCAGTACGGGTTATAAAGTTAATTTAGGAAAATCTGTTTCTATGCCTTTTAATCATACCTGCAATCTTCCTATACAATCTCATTTTCAGGTTTCAGATAGGGGTCTTAAATATTTGGGCATTTTTCTCACTCCCAACCTGAATAATTTGTTTGAGACAAATTATTCTCTTTTAATAAAAAAAATTAAGAAAGATTTGGAAAAGTGGGCCTCCTTGCCAACTTCCCTTCTAGGGAGAGTTAACGTTATTAAAATGAATATTCTTCCCCGATTAAACTATCTGTTTCAAAATCTTCCATGCTATTTAACTACATCTTTCTTTAAATTATTGAATTCTCATATATCTCGTTATATCTGGAATAATAAGCAACAGAGAGTTGGTCTTTCTAAACTTTGTAAACCAAAGGATCTAGGGGGTCTTTCGCTGCCCAATTTTCAGCTTTATTACTGGGCTGCCCAACTCAAAACAATAAAAAGCTGGGTTAGTAACAGGCAGGATGCTCTGTGGATTGACTTTGAATCCTTATTTTGCTATCCTAGAAGATTAGGATCCCTCTGGTTTATTAATAATATAGACCAGATAAACTCTCTTACTGATAATGTAATTGTTTATAATACACTACTGGTTTGGAATGATGTGAAAAAACATTTGAACATTCCTCAAATTATCTCTATTCGTTCCCCTCTGGCTTTGAATTCTGATTTTCCCATTCAGATTAGGAGTATTGGTCTGTTGGAGTGGAGTTGTAAGGGTTTGTCTGACTTTTCAGGGCTGTTGATTTCTGAATCTTTGAAGTCATTTGAACAAATCAGAGTGGAGTTTAACATATTCTCTGAAGATTTCTTCAAATACCTTCAAATCCGGCATTTCATAGAGTCTCTTTTAAGGCAGAACAAATTCTTATTCTGACTCTTCAGTTTATGATTCTTTGAAATCACTGTGGGAACGTGACCTAGGAGTATCATTTAATTCTGCAGATTGGACCAAGATTTGTAATAGCGTTTTTCCAAAATGTACTTCAATTTCTTTACATGAACAAAATTTCAAAATTTTCACAGAATTTATTTCACACCTGTTCGTCTCCACAAAATGTTCCCAGGTTGTTCAAATCTTTGTTTTAAATGCAAGACATACAAGGGCACATTTTTTCACGTATTCTGGTCCTGTGATCACATTCAACCATTTTGGAAAGGGGTTCATTCTGTAACCCAGGAGATAACAGGGAAAAGTTTTATTTCATCTCCTTCACTTTATTTGTTGAATGACACTCCTAAAGATCTTTTTGACTCAGACTCTAAGCCTTTGTTTAGAATACTCTCATTTTTGGCAAAAAAATGTATTCTATTGAAGTGGTCTACGCCTCAAGTTCCAACTGTTACTATGTGGATATCCCAGCTGTCTGCCTTTCTTCCTCTGGAGAAATTAACTTATGATCTCAATCACAAGTTGGACAAATTCTGGAGACTTTGGGAACCCCTCCACTCTTTTTTACAAAAACTCTGAACTTTTATTTTAAGAGCGCTTTGGCTCTTCCTTTCCTGACATGTTTTTGTTTGAATTAAATAAGCAGAGATTAATATCTTCAGGGATGTGCTATTTAATTCTCAGCGCTTGGGGTTTTTGTTTGTGTGACGGATGTAGTGTTTTTCCTTACGATGTGTGGCCCACCCCACTGCGTCCCAATACACCCGATACGCTTGTACAACTGGCATCAATCTTCGATTTCTGACACACCCTTTTTATCCCCTATGTATAGTTGGTCTCACAAGTTTGGCGGTCAGTCACTCTAGTTTTACGGATCTGTTCGTATTACTTGCTCGATACAATGTCATCTCCTTTTACACTGCACCTTACTTTTTATTTTGCTGCCGGATAAGGAACACCGCGTTGATCTCATTGTTCTACAGTTTGCAATCTGTGTGTGCTCTTACGGCACTGCATTAGAGCTCCGCCCCATTGTCCAGTCGCGAAACACGACAACAAGCTTACATTTAGAACTATCGTACTGGTCAACGTGTAGTAGGGCATTGATGTGAACCAAAATATTGAGTGACCATCTCCACAACCACCGGATGTTTGTCGCTCCATGTTTTCATGTGGGGGTATTCCTAGGAGTAGGGGGTGAGACAACCATAAAATGTAAAATAAAATGATCATTGTGGCCTTGCTAACGAAATTTCACAAACGGCCAACTAACTTATAAAATATATGTTAATAGTCAAATTAAATGGTCAAAATATTACCCTAACTAAATGATAAACATCAAATACTTGAAAACTCAACTTATTTTGCCTTATAATAGAATATATACAGTGGGTACGGAAAGTACCCCCTTAAATTTTTCACTCTTTGTAAATTGCAGCCATTTGCTAAAATCATAAGTTAATTTTTTTCCTCATTAATGTACACACAGCACCCATATTGACAGAAAAACACCGAAGGTTGAGATTTTTGCATATTTATTAAAAAAGAAAACTGAAATATCACATGATCCTAAAGTATTCAGACCCTTTGCTGTGACAACTCAGGTGCTGTCCATTTCTTCTGATAATCCTTGCGATGGTTCTACACTTCATTTGAGTACAGATGTGTTTGATTATACTGATTGGACTTGATTAGGTCCATATCTGTCTATATAAGACCTTACAGCTCAGAGTGCATGTCAAGCAAATGAGAATCATGAGGTCAAAAGGAACTGCCCGAAGAGCTCAGAGACAGAATTGTGGCAAAGGCACAGATCTGGCCAAGGTTACAAAAAAATTTCTGCTGCACTTAAGGTTCCTAAGAGCACAGGGGCCTCCATAGCCTTAAATGGAAGACGTTTTGGATGACCAGAACCCTTCCTAGAGCTGGCCCGTCGAGTTATCGGGGGAGAAGAGCTTTGGTGAGAGAGGTAAAGAAGAACCAAGAATCACGTGGATGAGCGCCAGAGATGCCCCCCCCCCCCCCCAGCGGGAGATGGGAGAAAGTTGTAGAAAGTAAACCATCACTGCAGCCCTCCACCAGTCAGGGCTGTATGGCAGAGTGGCCCGACGGAAGCCTCTCTCAGTGCAAGCACATGAAAGCCCACATGGAGTTTGCTAAAAAAAAAACACCTGAAGAACTCCAAAATGGTGAGAAATAAGATTATCTGGTCCGATGAGACCAAGATAGAACATTTTGGCCTTAATTCTAAACGGTATGTGTGGAGAAAACCAGGCACTGCTCATCAACTGTCCAATACAGTCCCAACAGTGAAACATGGTGGTGGCAGCATCATGCTGTGGGGGTGTTTCAGCTGCAGGGACAGGACGACTGGTTGCAAATCGAGGGAAAGATGAATGCGGCCAAGTACAGGGATATCATGGACGAAAACCTTCTCCAGAGTGCTAAGGACCTCAGACTGGGCCGAAGGTTTAACTTCCAACAAGACAATGACCTAAGCACACAGCTAAAATAACGAAGGAGTGGCTTCACAACAACTCTGGGACGGTTCTTGAATGGCCCAGCCAGAGCCCTGACTTAAACCCAAGTGGGCATCTCTGGAGAGACCTAAAAATTGCCGTCCACCAACGTTTACCATCCAACCTAACAGAACTGGAAGGATCTGCAAGGAGGAATGGCAGAGGACCCCAAATCCAGGTGGATGAAAAAACTTGTTGCATCTTTCCCAAAAAGGACTCATGGCTGTATTAGATCAAAATTGTGCTTCTACTAAATACTGAGCAAAGTTTCTGAATACTTAGGACCATGTGATATGTCAGTTTTTCTTTTTTAATAAATCTGCAAATGTCAACAATTCTGGTTTTTCTGTCAATATGGGGTGCTGCGTGTACTTAATGAGGAAACAAAAATAACTTAAATGATTTTAGCAAATGGTGCAATAAACAAAGAGTGAAAAATTTAAGGGGGTATGAATACTTTCCATACCCACTGTATAACTAAATTGAGCGGCGAATAAGCATACCCACCCAGAGCGTGCAGTACACATTGCAACTGCTGTGTTGCGTCATCTCCTGTCTTACCGAACATTTTATCTGCCTGCAGTTCTCACACAAACCACACGAGGGCACCAGTACAATATGAAATTAACCCTGCTGAATTCATAAGAATTCACAATAAAACTAAATAAAATCCTAACTCTGTTACATTTGTTTGTGTGTTTGTCTGATTGTTTTGACTGTTTATATTATTTGAAAATCCTTAATAAAAAAAATAAAATAATAATGATTATAAATTGTTAGCACACATTTATTCTAATCGGCTGAAGACTGGATTATCTCAGATTATAAGCAATACGCAGTCAGGGTTTATGAAGGTTAGATCGATTCACAATAACTTACTTTTGGTTCAAGATCTGATTGATTATAAAGACAAGATTAACGACGATGGTATTTTGTTTTTCCTTGATTTCTACAAAGCGTTCGACACGGTCGACCCACCCCTTTATTTTTGCGGCTTTAGAATTGTATGGGTTTGGGAAACAGTTTAGAAGTATAATTGGTAGTTTATATCAGGATACAAATTGTTCTGTTTCATTGATTGAAGGGACCACTTTACGCTTTAATATAAGCCGAGGTATTAAACAAGGCTGTCCCATTTCGCCTTTACTTTGTATTTTGGCCGCTTAAATGCTTGCTCTCACAATTAAAAATTCTGACATTGAGCAGTTGAAGGTTTTTGATGATTTCATAGTGATCAGTCAATTGGCTGATGACAGTCTTATTTCTAAAGAATACTGATCAGGTTCCAAAAACTCTCCAAATTATTAATAATTTTTCTAATGCCTCGGTCTTATGTCTTAATCTAAGTAAATGTGAAATAATTACATTGAACGAATCTCAGCTCACACAAATTTGCAATGTACCAATTAAATCTAGGATCAAATATCTTGGTATTCTACTTACCAAAGATAAAGAACTAAGTGAATTATTTAATATATCTAATAGAATTTATTAATGTAAGGCCAGATTGGACAGATGGATGAAGAGAGACATTTCTATATTTGGAAGAATTTTATTGATAAAAGTGGAATCTCTGTAGATTTATCCTGCAGCATCCCTTCCCATTTCTAATAAGAAAATTAAGTTAATTAATCAGATGAATTTTAATTACATTTTGAAGAGAAAAGCTCATTATGTTAAAAAAGGGACACTAGTGAAGGATTACAAAGAAGGGGGGTTGCAGGCCATATACTTTGACTGTATGAATGGAACTTTCAAGATAAATTGGCTTAAACATTTTCTAATAAATAATGACAGTTTCTGGTTCTGCACCCCTAGAAATATCTTTGGTAGTTTTGGTGGAATAGAATTCTTATTGCGCTGTGATTTTTCAATACAAAAACTTACTCTCAAATTATCAGAGTATCATAGGCAGGTTATTTTATATTGGAAGTTGATTTATAAACATAATTGTTCCCCGCATAATTCGCCAATTTGGAATAATAGGTACATTTTATTTAGAAATAAGTCACTCTTTATCAGAGATTGGTGGAAGAGAGGTGTCTGGTCTGTTGTTCACCTGCTAGGGAAAGATGGTTATTTTATGGATCATAGTACTTTTTGTGAAAAATATAATATCCATTGTGATTACAAGCAATATAATAGGGTATTGAACTGTATTCCAAAGGCCTTTGTACTGTTGGTTAATAATATGATCCCCAATGTAACTGAAGCTCTTCATTTACCTTCTTTGATAATAAATGGGCAAGACTTTATTAGGAGTAGCCTGCCAAATAAATTAATAAGGACTTTATTGACCCTAGATACATTTTCAAATCAAAAAATTATATAATCAAAATTATATAATTTTTGGTCTAATAATGGAAGATGTACATACTCAAGTTGTACTGTATAATATTTTCATTTTGGGTAAATTTTATATTCATAAATGTAAGTGCCTTAAAACAAAGCCATTGTTTTTTGTTTTTCAAAAGGGATTTTGGATGTACTGTAAATCTGTAAGACTGTTAAAATGTAAATCTGGAAGAAGACTGTTTGGTTTATTGCAGAAATTTAAATTATTAGAAGACCCTATTGTGTAATTCTTTTTCTTTTTTTATTTTCTCTCTTCATGTTCTCAAGGATCTTCTTACGATCTTGTATTGCCTTATTGTATATGTGTTTTTTTGCAATAATAAAAAATAAAAAAGTGCGATTGCGTCACAGCGTCACGACGTAAGCTGTCCCAGTTCAGAATGCACCCTCCGAAGACCGCATTCCAAGGCCGATTGCGTCACCGCGGCACGACGAATGTTGATGTATTTCGAAAGCGACTTCAAATGCACCCTCCGTTTCCCAGGAAAATCAAGTGTACATCTGATGGACACTTCGCACCCCACCATATCCCAGAATCACTTGTGCGCAGATGACGATGGGATGGGATGTATATTCAAAGAACATGGAGGATGACAGTTCTGTGGGGGAATTCACGTTGAAATGTAAGTATTGTGTTTTCATTTACTCAAATACCTAGCGAAACAAGTGTTAAAAGCCAGGTTTTTTTTTACAAAAACAAAGCCCACAAACAATACGACAACCACTATATGAGGCAATAGTCTTTCTTTTGTTGTGTTTTTGTAGTGCTGTCATGTCTACAAATGTTTTAACATGTTATGTTTTTCTAATGTTAAGATTGCAAACCTGTCTTTATATTTTTCATAAGTGTGTCCATTTTCTCTTATTTTAGGACTATTCTGGAGAAAATGAGTCTGCTGGGGAAAGACTTAAAAAATACAAAGTAAGCAAGTTAATAGACACATTTTTGCTGAAATTCATTGTGCTATTGTTGTTAACAGGCATGGTTTATTTGCTCTGCCTTAGGATTGCAAGTGTCCAGCTGTTTTTAACAGTCATTAAAAATCCTGTCCAGCACTGGCACATTCAGCTTTATCCTGCAGTACAGAGGTCCGGTCTGATTTAGGGAAAGAAGGAAAAGAGAAATTGTTTAGAGCTATGAAAAAGTAATTAGTAGAAGAAATATTGAGGTACTTTAGTAAACTATTTTTAGTAACTACCAATACCATATTGGGGAAAAGATACTAGTCATATTATAACCTTAGCTAAAGGTAGGTCACCCAAAAACAATGGTGGACGAAATACACAAATCAAGTACTTGAGTAAAAGTACAGATACGTATAATAAAATATTACTCCAGTAAAAGTAAAAGTACTCAGTTTTCAATTTTACTCGAGTGAAAGTACAAAAGTACTCAATTTATGTACTTCAGTAAAAAGTACCGATAGATGAATATTTATTTTGCAGTTTTATATAGGCTACTTTTATCATTTAATTTTATATTAGCATATATTTTTTTATAATCCTACTGCTCAAAATACCTGGGATTTTTCCAAAATAACCAATAAGGGAATAATGAATATAATAAGAAAAATATAATTAGATTTTCATAATGATTTTTTTCTTCTCAAACCTTGTCTGTGGTGTAAAAACACCCCTGGCCAAATGCCCCCAGAGGGCATCACTTCCCACTTTGATAATTACTGTAGTTACCATGTTCTGAACATCACATCCTTTCTTTTTCCCTCAGATGTAATCTATCTAGGGGGTTGAATAAAAATATTTGGACTTTATAAATTAAAAATTACCTAAATTTAGCACCAGCAAGCTCGTTAGCTAGACAGTAGCATCAGCTAACGTTGACTTATTTTCAGTATGGTTATAAATAAATGTGTATATTTGTCTACTCGTTGATCCAGATACATAGTAACTTAGGCTATGTGTGCTGATAAACAATATAAAAACAGATGTCACACAGGGCTAAATGCATAGCATTTTAGTAAAACTGCTAACGTTACAGCAGCGGGAAAGATGAACGTGCATGAGTTATTTTATTTAATCTGTGTTATTTTAATGTTTTTTTACCTGAAACATAGAGACTCTGCTGTTAACCCTCTGAAGTCGACTAACGCGGATACGCGTTTTGAGGCATCTTCTCCTGATAACACCGAAAAGAACTTAAATTACACTTTCAGTTTTGATCTTACAGATAAGAGCAATACATCAATCGAAGCTGTAAAGGGTCTACTTTTATTTGTATACACACATAATAACAACAGAACTTTGTGCATTTATAAAATAAAGAAAACAAATAGGGTGTGCTGTCTGCCGCTTTGGTCTGCGTGATCTTTATTTAGAAACGCATCATTAAAATGAACTTTAACTCAGCAAATACTCAACAAAGAGACATGAGAGATATATCTATAAAAAGCTTGACATGTCTACTTTTAAACTAAGCAAGTCTTATCGAAAGCAAATATTCTGTGATAAAGTAATCCATATGAAACCAACGCGATGTCCAGTCTTTCACATCTACCTTCATTATCTCTAATGCGACCACGCCCACGCGCTGAGCGCTATAGATATTATAATCATCCACGTGAAGCGCGCGGCGTGTAAACGCCCACATCACAGCAAACAAAACAGCAAGACCTCAAGCTTTACTGTTCACGTCGCGCTGAGAGGAATAAGACAGAATTCACCTCAAGAAACTTTGGATTACCTCAGGAAAAAACAAAGCAGCGGCTTGATCCAGCAGTGATCATAAACATGAATAAGTCTTTTTTATTAACCTACTTGTATTAGTTTTCACATAACTTGTACACATTTTACTAGTCAGACTTTCTCCAAACTATAATTCCTGACTAAATGTATAATCAAGTGAAACATTATGAAGTTTCATTCACAGCATCTAAATGTCATGATGCCAGGATGTTTTTTTTATGTTCTATAACAGACAGAAATATGATATAAAAGTAATATGAGCTATAATGTTACTAGCCTAATGTTAGTAAGAATGATTAGTCAAAACTTTACTGTGATAGGATATTCTCTGTTCACGAATATAGCCATATATGTTTATAACTATAGTTTTTGGATTGTATAGGCCTACATACAAAGCATGCTTGTGTTTATGAATGTAACTAAACTTCTGTTCATGAATATCTGCTCTGGTGTAAATATTTTGAATGTGTTATACCCGTATCTTATGCAGTAATGATGCTGAAATGTTTGAAACTGTTTTAATTTTCGTTTAGGACTGTGGCTGCATCACCGGCATCTTGCACAAGAAAGGCACACACGTCGTTCAGTTTTGAGTTCGCTGGAAAATCCTACTGAGTAAGTGCACAGTATAGTAATTGTATTATTCCTAGAATATGTGGTAATATTATTTGTGGTTGCTAGTGTTAAAATGTTAGAAGTGGCATGTTTTCGCAGAAGTATGCATACTATTCTAAGGTATGGGGATACCCCTCGTGCCTTCACCTGGCATTCTCAAGAAGGGGGCACTCGTTCAGTTTTCAACTCCATTCAGAATTTTAGTGTAAGTGTGCATTCACTATTTTACAGTTGTTACTTTCATTTGATTTAGTTACTTTGTGGTAAAATATATTTGCTATGTGGTAATTGTGTTCTTTGTTTAGATAAATTAGTACTAGTATCAGTGAACATCATAATAATGCAAAACCATCCTAACTAATAATTTTTCAGAACTATACCTTTACTTTTACTCTCAATACCTTAAGTATATTAGAGTATGCAAGATAATACTTTTACTTAAAGGATAGTTCAGCCAAAAATTTTGTAATGATTTACTCACCCTCAAGTTGTTCCAGTTTGGAATTTTCATTTTGGGCACTAGTGGTGGACAGGGGTGAAACGAAGTAGTTTTACTTCGTTACTGTATTTAAGTACATTTTTCAAGTATCTGTACTGTACTGGAGTAGTTTTATTTTGAGTAACTTTTATTTTACTTCACTACATTCCAAAGCATAGGATCGTACTTTTACTTCACTTAATTTCATAAAACGTATCGTAACTCCTTATCACGTGCTCCGAGACGCAGAAGCGGTGCCTGATTCATGAACGAACTGATTATTTTTAATGAACCCGTTAAATTGGGTCGCAAATCGCACCAAACAATTCATTCACGAATTGGAATGATCCGATTGCAGCTGTTCTCGAGTCAACAAATCACTGATTCAAAACATCTGTTCCGAGCGAGTCTCCAGTGAACTGTATTCACAAGTAAGAACCGGGAGAATTTGTGAGCGAGCGCGCGTCTGATGCTGTTAAAAGTAAATTACTAATGTCGAATTTTAGGATTAAATATTGTAACTGAAAATCATATTTAGGTCAAAGCTGTCAGTTGTTTGTGAACTAAATCTGCTGTAAAGGGTGATCTGTTTAAGCCCACTGAAATGCTTGAATGCAGACACATTAATAATGTAGTTTGTGTAAACAGCATGCTGGCTTTTTTATTTCAGATGTGAGAATAACAGTGCAAAAGAACCTGTTGCAAAGAGAGCCAAAGCAAAGCAGCCCACTTGGTCATGGAAACCAGAGACTGACATTGACATGTTCCACAGGCTCTGAGATTCGTGCCCCGCACAAGAGCCTGGACCACAGATAAGACCATGTGATGCACACACTCCCGAAATGATGTGATAGTTATATATATTCTTAAATAAACTACAAACAAAAAAATAGATACTTTTCTTTCCTCATTATTTCTTGTAGCAATTCCCTCTCAGTCACTCACCTGACTGAAAGGCTCATTATGCAGCTCATTGTGCAGGCCTTTGTCTTCTCAGGTGTGATTCATAGCATTATTCATGATCATTCACGTCTACTCGCATATACCTTTTCTACACAAAATTGTCTTAGAAAATTTAAATCAATATATTGTTTTCTGTGAGTGCGTAAACAAGATGATTTTCACATCATTCTGATGCAACAACTCTAGACTTCAAGATCTGTTCTCCATAGTCCTGTGAACAAATGTTCTGTATGTGTTTTAAGGCCTTATTTCAGTGACTTTAAAATTTTAGTTTTTCACTAAGCACGCATAAACGTTTTCTCAAAAACACAATCACATACATACCCCCACTCGCTGCGCCACATATGACGCCCTGCGCCTAGCCCAGTTTGTGCTGATTATGGTGCTACTAAACTTAGTCATTAAAATGTTTATTATCAACTGAAAAAAGCACAAATGTCAGTACATGTCAAAACTTCTCCAGGGCCCAAAACACCCTCAGACCCTCTGAGGTCGATTAACGCGGATAAAAAAACCAAACACACCCCACGCACCCCGGCGCTTTTTTTACTCTCTTTGACCACCCCCCACGGCATCTTATCCTGATAACAACGAAACATAAACGTAATTACACACCACTTTCGTTCTTGATACTTACAGTCACACCGAGCCCACCAACCACACTTAACCCCCAAGACCCGCAATCTGTAAACAGCGTACGAAACCGCTTATGTGTATACTCACTAATAACAACTCAGAAATTTGGCATTATAAAAAAAGAAAAACAACAGGGTGTGCTGTCTGCGCCTGGTCTGCTGGATCTTTATTTAGAGACGCATCCTTTAAAATGAACTGTAACAGCAAATACTCACAAAGAGTACATGAGAGATATATCTATAGAAAGTTTGACATGTCTATTTTTAAACTAAGCAAGTCTTATCGAAAGCTAATATTCTGTGATAAAGTAATCCATATTAAACCAACGCGATGTCCAGTTTTTCACATCTACCTTCATTATCTCTAATGCGACCACGCCCACGCGCTGAGCGCTATTGATATTATAATCATCCACGTGAAGCGCGCCGTGTGTAAACGCCCACATCACAGCAAAAGCAGCAAGACCTCAAGCTTTACTGCTCGCGTCGCGCTGAGAGGAATAAGACAAAATTCACCTCAAGAAGCTTTGGATTACCTCAGGAAAAAACATGAGTAAGTCTTTTTTATTAACCTACTTGTATTAGTTTCACATAACTTGTACACATTTTACTAGTTAGACTTTCTCCAAAACTAAATGTATAATCAAGTGAAACATTATGAACATTGAAACATATGGAAGTTTCATTCACAGCATCTAAATGTCACGATGCCAGGGTGTTTTTTTATGTTCTATAACAGACAGAAATATGATATAAAAGTAATATGAGTTATAATGTCACTAGCCTAATGTCAGTAAGAATGATTAGTCAAAATTTTACTGTGATAGGATAATCTCTGTTCACGAATATAGCCATACATGTTTATAACTATAGTTTTGGATTGTATAGGCCTACATACAAAGCATGCTTGTGTTTATGAATGTAACTAAGCTTCTGTTCATGAATATCTGCTCTGGTGTAAATATTTTGAATGTGTTATACCCGTGTCTTATGGAGTAATGATGCTGAAATGTTTGAAACTGTTTTCATTTCCGTTAGGACTGTGGCTGCATCACGGCATCTTGCACAAGAAAGGCACACGTGTCGTTCAGTTTTGTGTTCGCTGGAAAATCATACTGAGTAAGTGAACAGTATAGTAATTGTACTTTTATTATGCCTAGAATATATGGTAATATTATTTGTGGTTGATAGTGTTAAAATGTAAGAATTGGCATAGTTTTCTCATGAAGTATGCATACTATACCAAGGTACTGTGGGGAATACACCACTCTTGCATTCACCTGCATCTCTCAAAGGAAGGGGGCACTCGTTCAGTTTTCAACTCCATTCAGAATTTTAGAGTAAGTGTGCATTCACTATTTTACAGATGTTACTTCATTTGATTTATTTACTGCATGGTAAAATACGTTTGCTATGTGGTAATTGCGTTCTTTGTTTCGATAAATTAGTACTAGTATCAGTGAACATCATAATAATGATAATAATGTAGTTTGTGTAAACAGCATGTTTACTTTTTCATTTCAGATGTGAGAATAACAGTGTAAAAAAACCTGTTGCAAAGAGAGCCAAAGCAAAAAACAGCCCACTTGGTCATGGAAACCAGAAACTGACGTTGACATGTTCCACAGGCTCTGAGATTCCTGCCCCGCACAAGAGCCTGGACCACAGCTAAGACCATGTGATGCACACACTCCCAAAATGATGTGATAATTATATATACAGTATATATTCTAAATAAACTACAAACAAAAAAATAGATACATTTCTTTTTCCTCATTTCTTGTAGCAATTCCCTCTCAGTCACTCACCTGACAGCTCATTATGCAGCTCATTATGCAGGCCTTTGTCTTCTCCGGTGTGAATCACAGCATTGGTGTGGATACATGACATTTTCAGTGTTTTCGCCCCTCGCATATTCCTTTTCTACACAAAATGTGTCTTAGAAAATTTAAATCAATATATTATTTTCTGTGAGTGAGTAAACAAGATGATTTTCACATCATTCTGATGCAAAAACTCTAGACTTCAAGATCTGTTCTCAATAGTCCTGTGAACAAATGTTCTGTATGTGTTTTATGGCCTTATTTCAGCGACTTTAAAATTTTAGTTTTTCACTAAGCACGCATAAACGTTGTTTTCTCAAAAACACAATCACATACATACATGCTGCTCACATATTATTGTAGCCCAGTTTGTGCTGATTATGGTGCTACTAAACTTAGTCATTAAAATGTTTATTAGCCACTGAACAAAAAAGCACAAATGTCAGGACATGTCAAAACTTCTCCAGGGCCCAAAACACCCTCAGACCCCAGAGGGTTAATATTACTGCTGCACTGATGTGTATTTTGCATTTAACTTCTGAATATGTTATTAAATTTAAAGTTGCCTACTAAATATACTGTTGGGTAGTTTAATCTACAACAATGCATCATATTGTAAAATACCTTATTTTTATAGTGTTGCTGTCTGTGAGAAAAAAATAAAACTTAGTACTTCATATTTGTTCGAGAATACTTAACGAATGTACCTCCTCACAGTCCACCTCTGATTATTTTGAAAATGAAAGTATCAACATTTTGTCAGAATATTAACACATTTTTGCTAACTAGCCTATATCAAAGGCTGCATCTGAAGGTCTCGGACCGGTCAAACAGAGCACTGTTCAGTTGTGACTGCTGCTGCTGAACATTGAGATGTACAATGCTCTATTTTTTTATTCACAGTCTCCTCCATTATGACGTAAAACATAAAAACAAAAATGGATGGACTGAATGAGTGAATGGATGAAAGGATGCATTAAATTGATCAAAAGTGATGATAAAAACATTTATAATGTTACAAAAAAATTATATTTCAGATAAATGCTATTCTTCTAAACTTTCTTTTCATCAAAGTCATCAAAGAAATCTGAAAAAAATCTACTCAGCTGTTTTCAACATAATAATAATAAATATTTTTTTAGCAGCAAATCAGAATATTAGAATGATTTCTGAAGGATCATGTGACACTGAACTCTAATGATGCTGAAAATTTCAGCTTTGAAATCACAGGAATAAATTACATTTTTTTTAAATATATTCAAATAGAAAGCACTGCAGTATGAATAATTATTGTCACCTCTATTGAGGATCATATGATAAGTGTTCATGTCTAAAAGCCCGAGTCGATACAACTCTTTATTTTCAACATTGAAGCATCATAGTGGCATTTGTTTAACAGGTTTTTTCTTTTTTTCTTTTTTGCTGATCTGTAACAGCTGAATAGCCCATAAGCCACAGAGACCACTTCATAATGTTTATTCAAATGAACAAAAAGCATAAGCTAAGCTGTTAATTCAAGCTTTTGATTCAGCAATGTGTCAAACGTTTGCTGTGAAACGTTATTGCTAAAAGTTATTAAAAGGGTCAAGAGACATACTAAAGCAAACCTTGACCACAATTATAGTGGCATCGTTTGTTTTTCTTCTTTTCTTGACCAACAAAAAATCAACATCTAAATCTCTGTTAATTCTCAATAAGAGTTTCTGTAGGCATAAAATCAATCTGGTTAGTAATGAGAGAAGTTGGTGATGCTGTTTGTGGAGTTGTTTAATCAGATCTTGAGAGATGTCTTTTAATTCAGTTGATTTCATCCAAGGCTGTGGCTGAAGTCAGTTGTAGTTCTTAGCTGCGTCCCAATTCAAAGACCACATCCTTCGGAGAACGATTCCTTCAAAGGATGCGACCGAGACGGCCTTTGTAGGACGCTCCGAGTCTAGAGTCTAATTTCCTAATTGTGCCACCAGGTGTTCCCGGTTAATGCTCCTGTCGCGTGGCAACAGTGCGAGAAGAGAGCTGCCATCCTGAGATGTTGTTTGTTAATGAAACTGAAAATAACTATGGAGCCTGAATTGTTAGTTTTTGACTGTATTTATTATACCTTACTGGAGGAAATGCTGGTGATGTTTTACCCCCGGCACCGCCAGGTGGTGTATTTCAGGCTTAGCCAAGACCATGCAGGTAACTTAGGGATCCCAACTTCAGAAAAGAAAAATACGGGACAATTGTGTGTGTGTATATAGACAGAGACCGTACCAGGCTTTCTATTGTGGCAGCCCGTCCAGGTCCAGCAGCACCACCAGGGTCTCCCTGCTCAGCTGAATGAAAGTGTACATAAAAATGTTCATTTAATTTTTATGTTGTTTTTCTGATGTTGAATTGAAGTAATTTTGTAATTAGTTGTAAAAAAGGACGTTTAGTATAGAACATTTTATTTTCATTTACAAATGTTATTTAGAAACAAAAAAAGTGTATAAAAGAATTTCATTTTATACATGAAATTTAGAAATTATAAGTTGCTTTGCAAAAATAAACAATGTTCATAAGTTTTTCTTGTCTTTTATTTACAAGTTTCAACTTGTATTACAAAAAACTGAAATTACAAGAGTAATGTACAGAACAACTTTCATTTCTTTTTTAAGTTTCCCAGCAGCCCCATTGTCTCTAGAACTGTCCTAAAACCAGACAAAAAGGAAAAAGACTTATGAAGATTATTAAGACAGGACTTCAGAATATGACAGCAGGACATGCATACAAAATACTCCACAAATCATATTTCTGGATCATCAAGTTTGCTTAAAAAGTTTGTGGACATATCGTGCATGACAGCTCTAAAATAATAATAATAATAATAATAAAAATACAAGGGGAAAAAAATACAAGGTATTTCAGTACATTCAAACACAATACTTACATTTATAGGCCTAAGTGTATTTGTCGGCCGCCACAGAACTAGGCCTATCACCCACTATTTTGTTTGAATAAAAATCCCGTCTTCATCGATGTGCTATGAATTCTGGGATAGGATAGGCTGCAAAGGATCCCTCTGATATATCCTTCATTTGCCGGCAAAACAGAGTGCGCATTTTAAGTCTCTTTTGAATTAATCACTTTGCTGAATCAGTTAGACATCAAGAATCAGCATATGAAACTCAGCAATGGTGACAATCAACAAAAGAAAATTTTATGCTGAAATGCATGCTGGATATCAACATAGTACAAAACTCATTCATGACTCCCAGCATGCATTGCAGTTGATCTGTTTATCTGAATTAGTTTGATGATTGTCACCATTGTTAAGGTTTGTATGATAGTAGTGTTGATGTATAAATCTTTCTGTATATTTTGCCACACTATCTTTGCATTTGTGAAACAGAACATTTGCATCAGTAATGAAAGATCATCTTCAACATTTTTTTTAACACTTAAAACATCTCTTTCATCATTAATGTATACGCATTATATTGAAACACTATTGTAAGTACTGAAAAACATAATTAACTTAAAGAAAAGCAAGAGTCAAGAGCCCAACTAAAGCAAACATTGATCACAATAATGGTGGTTTGTTGAAATTTCAACATTTTTTCCAACATTAATTGCGGGTGCAAAAGTTATATTAATTCAATGCCATTAACATTAACAAATCAACTATTTTTAACATTGATTCAATGGTTTTCACCTGCTCTCTTGCTATACATTTACATTTACATTTATTCATTTAGCAGACGCTTTTATCCAAAGCAACTTACAAATGAGGACAATGGATGCAATCAAAATCAACAAAAGAGCAATGATATGCAAAGTGTTTTATAAACAAGTCTCGTTAGCTACCGCCACAAGTACACGTAGGAAGTTTTTTTTTTAATATATAATAAATAAAAAGAAAACATAGAATATAAAAAGAATAGAGCAATATAGTGTTAGAGGCCTTTTTTGCTTTTAATTGTATAATAAAAAAATGGAGAAAAATAGGACAGGAATACAAAAAGATAGAAAAGATAGTGTTAGTATTTTATTTTTTTTAAATATTTGGGAGGGGATTACAATGGTGACGTTCTCTTGCAGAACGCAAGCTTCTAGAGGGTACATAAGTCTAAAGTAGTGAATTTAGGTAAAGGGCTTCAGAGCAAGTGGTGGTTTTGTAGGCAAACATACAAGGCCTGCCAAGAGATCACTGCAATAGTCCAGTCTGGACAAAGCATGAGCTTGAACAAGGAGTTGTGTAGCATGTTCCAAAAGAAAGAGCCTGATCTTCCTAGGTTGTATAAAGCAAATCTGCAGGACAACTGCAGGTAGTTTTAGCAATGTGGTCTGAGAATGTCAGCTGATCATCAATCACAACTCCAAGGCTTCTGGCTGTTTTTGAAGGAGTATTTGATGGCTAACTGAGTTGAGGTGATGGTCCGTCATCCAACAAGATATGTCTGTTAGACATGCTGAGATGCGAGTAGCTATCGTCGGATTAACAGGATGGAATGAGAGGTAGAGTTGAGTGTCATCAGCATAGCAATGATATGAAAAGCCATGTTTCTGAATGACAAAACCTATTGATGCCATGTAGACAGAGAATAGAAATTGTCCAAGAACTGAGCCCTGAGGCACCCCAGTAGCTAGATGTTGCGACTTGAACACCTAAGAGTAAACCATGGGTGTGGTCAGGAGAGCCTTTGACAATAGGGTTGACAGGAGGATCTTGTGGTTAACCTGTCAAAAGCAGCAGACAGATCCAGCATGATAAGTATTGAAGATTTGGAATCCACTCTTGCCAGTTTTAGGGCTTCAACAACTGAGAGCAAGGCAGTCTCGGTTGAATGTCATAGTCCACCAGCACTAATGCAAAGCGATGCCCACATGGCGATCGTTCTAATGGCCCAATGAGTTCCATACCAATTCTTTCGAAGGGGACCTGCATTAGAGGAAGAGGGCGCAACGGTGCTTTTGGGGAGGCCGGAGGATTTACCAGCACCACCTGCACACATTCTCGTGAATGCCTGTCCAAAAGAATCGGGCCATGAGATGATTTAGTGTCGCTGCCTGTCCCAAATGTCCCACCATTGGATTACAGTGAGCCGCCTGGAATAGCATTTCCCAATGGCTTTTAGGTATTAACAACTGGGTTGTATCCTGTTTTGTTTGACTGTTTTGTGTCACTCGGTACAACCGATCCTTTAAAACAGCAAAATAGGGATAGGAGAGTGGACAGGCGGGTTGGAGACGTTGACTGTCGATGGACTTTACCTGTTCAAAAGCATGTTTTAGTGTTTCATCCTGGGACTGTTCCAGGGGAAAATCATCACGCTCAGGGAGGATTAGCCTCTCATTCGCGCTCCGTTCCCCTGGCTCAGTATCCCGCGGTCTCTGTTCAGCCACTCCCACCCAGCTTTCTCTTTCCACAAGAGACATCAGCACATAAATACCCCAATAATTGACTAAACATTGGCCAATTTGTCCCAAAAATTAGCGGATGTCGGAGGTGCGGGTTAACGGCCACTTCCACACTATGTTTTTGTCCCTGAAATTGTATAACAGTGGACATTAGAGGATACTTCACCACATCCCCATGCACACACCGTACCGGAACCACACGGCTTTTATCCAATGCCTCGAGCTGAATCACGCTTTGATGGATCGAGTTCTGGTTACAACCTGAATCCACCAAAGTGAGATAGGTACCCCCCTAAATACTCACAGGTATTTGGTACAGGCCAGCTTGATCGGGTGCAGCCTGTGGGTCGTCCGGCGCACACACAGCGCTCCATCAAGCCAGGAAAGAAGGGTCCAGCAGGCAGTGCACACAACAGGGGCAGGAAGATGGGGGCAGGAGACAAGGAGGACCCAGAGAATGCTAGCGGGCCCCAGCAATAAGAGAGGCTTGGGAGGCCCGCGCTCCGCTACTAGCCAATGGAGGAGAGATAGAGCGAAGAGTGCTCACGGGAAGCCAACGGTAAGATGTCCACTGCACTGGGAACCCACTCTTCTCATCGGTCTTCATCGGGAGGAATACGAGTCTGAGACGATAACGACTGCGAGTCACAAAGCAACCACACGGGCTACGAGGATCTGCTCGAAGTCGCCTCCCCCAGCCAGCAGCCATTTGCGGCAGGCATCCTGGAGCTGTTGAGCCAATACGAAGGACCGGCCACTCTTGTCCAGATCCAGCGACCGGAACCACTGGCCATGTTGTTCTGGGCTCAGGCCGACCCGCTGTAGGATAGCTCGCTTCAGATCGGTGAAGATCAGGAGGTTTTGAGTGGGCAGTTGTTGGGCCGCCACCTGCACCTCCCCTGAGAGCAGTGGCCAGTGCTCTTGTGGCCACCCACATGCCTTGGCCGATTTCTTGAACAAGTCGATGAAAGCATCTGTGGCCCCATTTTGTTCAGAGGCAGCTGAGTGGGGGTGACTGGCCCTCCTGCTCGGACCTCCTGGTCCATCCAGCTCCGGAAGAGCTTGTGTTCCTCCTGCTGCACCTGCACCGGAGCATGGAAATGACGTTCCTGGTCATCCCGCATCTCAAGCAGCGCCTGATGGTGCTCCTGATAGGGGCCTGTGAGCGACTGGATTACTTTCGCAAACGGCGAACTAGGTGGTGACTGCCTGATAGCGGCGGCTGTGCTTATGCCTCCTGGGTTTTTCAGGCCCAGGTAGCAAAGTTCGAACCGAAGGAAGGAAAAAAGTGGCAGAAGAAACGTCAGCACCGTGACTGAGGGTCTGGTAATGGATTCAATTAATTTCACAGTTAACAAACAGCTTCTGCCACTTCTGGTTTTTCTCACCAACTAAAGCACACATAAGGAGGCCAAGGTTAACCTCATGCAGGACACAACCCCGGATTATTCTTGCCAGTGGACTCTACCCCTTAAGGAAAATCACCGGAATCATTCCTGTCAGTGGAATCTTTCAGCCTTCTTCTGTACCTTCCGCTCTTCCAACTAATCTAGCCTCACCTAACCTAAACCCCTCCCCTTCCCAATTCACCTGAATATTGATGCACCAAACAGCAGCCCATGATACCACTGGCCAGCAGCAATACCACCTCCTTGGCAAAGCGATCAATCAGGTTTCGGCCTTCCCCCATAATATCCAGCCTTAGTCTCAAATTCTGTATCTGGCGAACTACATCAATTAGCCCGACCTTCTCAGCCATCCCTCAAAAATCATCAGTCAGCCCAGAGAGCTGCAAACCAGCCAAGCAATTCATCCAAGCTAGCACACAATTATAATTCTGCGTTCAAAGAGACCTTACCCTACGTGAAATGTTGCTCTGCGGCGCCCTTGTCGCGAATTTAGCCGAGACATAATTTGTCTGTCGAACCGCCGAGATCAAAGGATGGAGCCTGTGCTGATTACTTATCTATTCATGTGCTAGACATGTCGTACGTCGGAGGGACAGGCTTCTACAACTACCATGTTATTTTTGCCATACAAGCAGCAGGTCGGTTACAGCAAATACTCTTGAACCCAGAAGAGGGGTCATACTGGGGCACTCTCGATGCTGAACTTTGCAGCCCATACTTCACTCTCCTGTGAGCTTTGCAGAGCCCCGTCACATCCTGCCTCCATGTGCACAGTTATTACCCCTCTTAACTCAGCTGTCTTCCATACGTAAAACACCCGTATTCAATAGACAGCCTCACACCTCTCTCCTAGCTAATGTTCCACAAAACGCCACCTTCGCTATACCCGGCCCACAGTCAATGTCCCAATTTCTGAAAGCATAGATAAAAGAGGACGGCCGATTCTATACCAAGGAGGCAGAATGGTATGCAATAATTTCAACCATCTCGGCTGCTCACTTTCCAACTGCAGACTCCTTCACATCTGCTCCTTCTGTGGCGGCGCTCACGCTAGGAATTCCTGCCCCCACAACTCAAAGAGAGGCTCTACCCCTATTGGAATAAACTACTAAATTATCTCGGCACAACAGTTAAGGTAAAAGCCCTAGTCACTGCCTTATTAGACCACCCCGACAGAGAGTTCGTAGATTTCATTACCAATTGATTACAAAATGGTTTTCATCCAGGTATAGAAATAAAGCCAGACACCTCAGATCTCCCACAACCTTCAGTCCGCTCTCTTCAAGCCAGACACTGTCGACGCATTATTAGCAAAAGAAGTCCCAGAAGGATTTATGATAGGCCCATTCAAATAACCTCCATTTTCTCCATTTAGAATAAGTCCCATCGGCATCGCCACCAGAAAATACTCTGGGAAAAAGAGATTAATCATTGACCTTTCTTCCCCACATGGCACAACCATTCCTAGCATTAATAGCATCATCCCAGCCCCAGACTTCTCCATGAAATACGCATCCATTGACCAAGCAATCACTCTCATCCGCAAGGCAGGCCACGGAGCATGGCTCTCACCAGTGCTTTCAAAGTTATGCCCATCAATCCAGAATTCTGGCGTTTCTTCTGAATATTCTGGAAAGGAGCTTATTATTTTGCAGTATGCCTCACTTTTGTCTGCAAAAGCAGCCCCAAGATCTTCGACTCCCTCTCGGAGGCCTTATGTTGGATTCACATTAATAACCACAAACTTCCCTATGTCCTTCACCTTCTTGATGACTTCCTCATCATTACACCTCCATCCACACCTCCACATTTGTGGCTTGGGTTGGCATAGTGTTCCTAGAGGTGTATAGATGATTCATGTATTCTCCCCAGTTTTTATTGTTAATTTTGATCTGTGATACAAAAAAAGAATGTACTGCTCCACTATTCTATTCAGGTGCAATGATTGTGGTAAACACAATAAAAGATATTCATATGAAAAAAAAAAAGAGAAATCTCTAGGGCTATGCACTTCCATCGAGTTTCTGGCATCACCCTAGACTCCATCTTTTTCCAAGCATCTCTGCCTTCTGAGAAAGTACAACGTATTTCACTGCTCCTATCAAATTATCTTCTAGCAGATAGGTGCACAAAGCAACAGCTATTAGCCCTCCTCGGCCACCTTAACTACGCCATCAGAATAATTTTCCAAGGGAAATCTTTTCTTTCCCACCTACTCTGAAATGTAGCAACAATCCCCTCCCTTCATGACAAAGTCACTCTGGATGAAGGCTGTAAAATGGAAATGGGCCTCTGGCAGCAATTTCTGTCTTCATGGAATGGTATATCCTTTTTTTATAACGACTACGTCACACAGCCAGAAGACATTCAGCTGTATACAGATGCAGCACCTTCCACCGACTTCGGTGGATATTACAGTGGCCGTTGGTTCGCTTCCGAATGGCCACCTGAGTTTAGCCACCTCGTTCTGCAAACAGACTCGCCCTCATCCGCTCTTTATGAAATTTATCCAGTCATTATAGCAGCCATCCTTTGGGGGCACGAATGGTCCAAACATACCATACTTATCCACTCGGACAACTCAGAAGTAGTTGAAATCTTAAATAAAGGCAGATCTCGATCCCCAGCCATCATGCAATTCGTTCGCAGACTGACAGGTGGAGGTTGTACTTGCATTGCCTTTGTGTTAAGGGATTCCCTTTTGTTGTCGTCCTTGCAGAAAGGGGTTTCCCAAGGTTGCTGATTGGCTGGAAGTTCAGTGGGCATTCATAGTGAAGTCTTGGGCATTGGCTGAAGTTGCGGAGTTGTGGGCTGGTTAAAGTTTTAGACAGGCAATCGAGGTCGGACTCTGAGACACAGCGTTGCGGCAAAACTTAACTCACATGATGCGAATATTCCCACTCTAATAATAAGAGGGATTTTGGAAAATAAATAAACAAGTTTTCAAATGTCCTTTCGGGTGAGGCCTGTTCCTGGTCCCCCAGGCCTCCCAGCCAGTTTTTTCACGTCTTCCATGGGACATGGTGTTCCTCAGTCTGTGGCATGGTTGGCACGCTGGGGAGAAGAAGCTGAACTCAGATCTGTGTGGAGGTAGAAGCTATTGTGTGGTTGGGACAACTAAGTGTTGTGTCCAGGATTGTGAACCACTAGTGAGTGTGGGTTGATGACCTGTGTTTGGTCCCTCCGGTGTCTATTAGATTAGGGATGTGAGGAATGTCGGTACTCTTAATGAAGGAAGAAGGGAAAGAGAGAAAGAAAGGGTGAAAAACAATTGCAATGATAGCAAAACTTCAGTTTTTTTCAAATGCAAAACAAATCATTTTTTCCAATTAAATTTTCTTATTAATAAGTAACACTATATTCCTCTCTTTATTGAAACGAAATCATACAATAATATGGTATATCTCTTTTTCTTAGTCCCTGACAATTGACACCCCACCGGGGAATACAGATTTTGGGCCGCTTCCCATGGAAGTGAAAGCGACGTTTTTTCAAAACGTAATAATTATTAACTATTAAATTGATCTAGCCGTTTGGATAGATGAAAATTTGGATTGCGCCTTTCAAACGGAGGGAGTTTATGAAAGAAGGAAGGAGGGTTTTTTTTTGGATTACAATCATATCCATAAGGAATGATTTGTCGCTTTTTTTTTGAAAGCCGTGTATTTCATTTCACGTTAGCATGGCTTGATGGTTTTTCTTTCTTACAGGCTTCCTAACAAAGTGAAGATGAAGAGAAGAAGCGAGAGAAGGGAAGGCGACAGTAAATGAGTGGATCGTGTGCAACTAGCAGCTATGTTGCGGGTTATGCCCCACATCTTGTTGTTGGATTGTTTCCCTTGGGTGCGGCCAATGAAGTGGAGGAGCAGAGTTCCAGATGTCAAAATAAGACTTTATTTAACAAAGAAACAAAGCCGGGAAGACAGTCACAGCATTCCAAATCATTCCAAAGTCTTTGTTTGTCAGCTCATATTACATACCCTTTGTTCTCTCCAAATTTGGTCATTTTCTGTTTTTTCTTTGTTCCGGTTATTTTTTATTGGTTATAGATACCTGATTTGCCACAATTGTTTCCAACCCTTTTGGCCTTGTTTTCTAATGGTGGAATGTGGTCCGATCAGCCATTTTTTAAAAAAGCTTTTATTTCATTGGTTGGTAGTGTGGTCATACGAGATGTGTGTCAAATTGATCTACTTGCTTTTGTTTTGCCACCTTCCATTGGTTGGTAGTGTGGTCATACGAGATGTGTGCGTCACATCCATCCACCTGCTCCTGATAATATTAGATTATTTCAAGTTCATGTTTACTGTCTAATGAAAGGTCCACTGTCTAATGAAAATACCATTATACGTTCATCATTCCCCATCACTACATCCAGAGTTAACATAATTCAGCATATTAATTTATATACTGATTACTTTCATTTTCACATAATGTTCAATAAAATTACACAATATATTCCCCCCTCTGAGGCTTCACCAAGCCTCACCGCTAAACCCTTTGCCTAGATAAATTCACCCATCCTTCTATGAACCAATAAAGGTCCTCCATCACTTTTTACCAAATGGTTTCTTTATGCTGCTGCACTCCAGAGGAAGTCAGATCCAAACATCTCTCCTCACTATTGACCAGAGAAGAGTAAAATAATCCACTTCCCTATCTATACATTCTTGGGGGTCAAAAAATCAATAATATGTGTCAATGCATGTGCTCATGAGATGTCCAAGCCTTGCCCATGGTTGTCATGGTTATGTAGTGTATATGAATGATTAGTTAACTGATTAAAACAACAAAATGTAATAAACGATGCACTGGTCTGTCCCTCGTAGCCAGAGGAACTCCAAGCATTGCCGGTAGCTTGGAGTGCTGTCTGGTGCTGCTTTCCTTCGTTGCCAGAGGAGCTCTCAGGCAAGCTCCCTTGCCCTCCAGCGCTATCTGGTGTTGGAGTAGATGGTGGGTTTTTAAACCTCCAGTTGAATCTACTCGTGTTGCTAAGCACTGAGGTGCTCGTCGATCCTTTCTTCTTTTCATACTTTGATGATTTTTCCAGTGTTTAAGAACAAACAAATTATATACACTGATAATGAATTTAAATGATGAAAATAAGTAATCTTTCTTTATCGTCCCCTTTGTCTGGTTGCATTGCCTCGTAACACGGACAATGACCTGCTTAAAACCTTTAACATTCCCTTTTCTTTTCCAAAAATAATCACTTTTTATATTTGATTTATTTAGCAGCATGACTTCAAAACATATAATAAATATTTCACAAATTAATGACTTTAATGATTAAAATGACTTCAGGAAGGAGCATATGCCAAAACAAAATAACAACCTCTAACTCTATCCCCATATTCTAATACTACTACATTATAAGAAAAGAAAATACAAAAAAAATAACAAAATAGAAAAACAAAAGGCACTCCTTCCCTACTATTCTGTTGTTATTTCAGGAAGGTGTTACTCAAAGTCGTCCAGTTCATCCAGTCCAGGTCCCACTGTATACATGTTGGTCAATCCAATATCAACTCCAGCTGGCTTTATCGATACGTTAATCATCTGTTTGGCTGTAGCATTGGCCAGCATTGATCTGATGAAAGGCATAATACAACAAAACATCAAAAGAAACACAACAACAGCAATGCCAACTATGATGCCCACTCTAGTTAACCATTGTCCCCAAGACCCAAAAAATGAATTAAACCAATCCCAATTTTGCATGTCTGCTCCAGCGTTTTTGGTCACTTCTTCTCTCAGGTTTTTCAGTTTCTCCATAGCTTTGGTGAATGATCCATCTGGGGCTGTATTATTTGGAATATAAGTACAACAGTCAGAACCAAACATTACACACACTCCTCCTTTTTCTCCCAGGAGCCAATTCAGTGCTTGTCTATTCTGCCATGTCATTTTACTTGTGGGACCCAATTGTTGTCCCAGGGCATCTTGGGCATTATCAGTATAATTGATGAATCTCTGTTGATTATAGTAAATATAATTGATCCATTCTAAGTTCTTATTTGGGGTTATCCATACAAGTATAGACTCAAATCCAGACTTGATCTCATTTCTTGCTTTATATTTCTCTTGTATTCCCCTTGGTTGGCCTATCACATCTAAGTATACCTCTGGGTCTGCTTCATAAGCTCTTTTGACTCTATGTCTTTTTAGTTGGGTCTGCTTAATTTAATTTAATTCTCCTTCAATCACTGTCACAATGTTTGAATGGACCTTCTGGGACTGGTATGTGGCCAATGGGAGCAGATGTTCCTTTTCTAACGTTATTCTGGGCACAAACTTCACACTCTGACAGATACCCATCCACCATAGCTTGTAAATAAGGCGACCAATATCCCTGCCGCTTTATCTTTCTAATCACTTCTCCCCTCGCGCAATGATCAAAACCATGCGCGTCAGAGATTAGGATTGTAAGCAAAGGTGTGGGAGCTATCATGTGTCCCTCATGAGAACGCCAAACTCCATTTACATCTCGAGTTGCCCCTCTGTGCTGCCACACACTGACTTCATATGGAGTAGCTTGTTGTTGCATTCGTGCAACATCAGCCAACTGAGGTTGAGGTTGAATCAAAACAGAAGGAGCCATTATTGCTATTGTACAGCCAGAAGCTTGCTTAGCATATTGATCTGCTGCATTATTGCCCTTAATTACAAAATCATTGCCTTTTTTATGTGCTTGACATTTGATGATGGCCAATTGTTTGGGTTGCATCATGGCTGATATTAAATCAGTTATCTGATTACTATGCTGGACAGGCGTGCCATCGCTTTTCTTAAAGCCTCTTTGCTTCCAAACTGCTCCAAAAAGATGGCATACGCCGTGTGCATATGCAGAATCTGTGTAGATATTTACCTTCAAGTCTTTGGCCAGCCTACAGGCTTCAGTTAGAGCTTTCAATTCCGCCAGTTGTGCTGAGCATGGTTGTTCACAATGCTGCACCACCACTGGGATAAAATCATCATCAACTCGTTTCACAACTGCAAATCCAGCATGATTTCCTAAATGGTCTTTAAAACATGAACCATCCACAAAATAGTCAACATGTGCTTCTGGATTTGGTGTTGACTCTAGATCTGGTCTCAATCTAGTAAAGGCTAGAGAGTCAGCTACACACTCATGTGGTGTGCCTTCATCTTGTAATGGTAAAACTTGCTGGATTTACTGTTGTGCATCTCTTAATTGTAATGTCTGGGAAGGTCAGCAATGTTGAGTAAGCTATACATCTAGAAGGAGTCAAGACAAACTTCCCTTGTTCTATCAGTTCTACTACTTTATGGTGAGTGTAGAGTACAACTGGGTACCCCATAGTTATTGTGGAGGCCTTTTCATATGCAAAATATACTGCTGCTAACCCTTGTTGGTAACATGGTGGGTAACCTTCAGCTACATTGTCTAATTTTGTGCTATAATAAGCAATTGGTTGTTTTTTCCTTCCGCTGCAAGTTTCCTGCATCAAAACTGCAGATGCATAACCATCTTTTCTGTTTGCAATGTACAAATGAAATGGTCTGTCATATGTGGGCATGGTCAAGGCAGGAGCGGTCTGTAGTTCTTTTTTCAATGATTCAAATGCTATTAGTGCTTCTGTGTTCCATACTAGTGGTGCCCTAAGATTTTGACAGCCCACTTGCTTCATTAATGCTCTTAATGGAGCTGTTTTGATTGCAAAGTCCTCAATCCAATCTGCACTAAACCCTGTCATACCCAAAAAAGTCATCATTTGTCCCACTGTTTGAGGTTGGGGAACTTTACTGATGACTTCCAACTGACTGGACGATACAGCTTTCATCCCATGTGAAATAATGCGTCCTAAGTATTCAACTTGTGGTAAGCAATATTGCAATTTTGCTTTAGAGGCCTTGTGTCCCCCCTCAGCTAATTTATTGAGTACTTTAATTGAGTCTTGATGACATTGTTCCAAATATGTTGAACAGATTAACAAATCATCTACATATTGTATTAATGTGCTGTCTAACCTAAGTTCTTCTAATTATTCTTTTAAAATCTGGTTGTATACATGGGGTGAGTGTTTGAAGCCTTGTGGCATTCTTGTGTAGGTGAGTTTTTTACTTTGGTAGGTGAACGCAAACAAAGGTCTGCTCTCCTCTGCTAAGGGAACACTGAAAAAAGCTGAACAAATATCAATTACAGTATAATAATTAGCAACATATGGAACATTGGTTAACAACGTATGCAGGTTTGGAACTTCAGTTGGCCAATCCTCCACAACCTCATTCACTGATCTCAGATCATGCACCAGACGCCACTTTGATTTATCTGCTTTGGTTACTGGCAATATTGGGGTGTTACCATAGCTAGTAGTTTCAACAAGCACTCCTGCTTTTATTAGTCCTTCAATTGTCTTTTTTATTCCCTTTACTGCTTCTGGTTTCAAAGGGTATTGCAATTTTCTGGGTACTTTAGCTTCTGGTTTAAGTACTACTTTAATTGGATTGGCTAATTTTACTAACCCCACATCTGTGTCATGCTGAGACCATTATTCTAATGGTACTTGTTTCTCCATTTCTTTTAACAATTCAGTTTGCTTTGTTTGATGTTCTTAACTTTTAGCTCAACTCTTGTGTTTATTACCAGTCTGGGGACACC
>JADLZN010008815.1:0-13073 GCA_018155175.1 Sinocyclocheilus anophthalmus | reverse complement strand
AAAATGTGCATCAATGAAATGAACAAAAAACCTGACTGAAAGTGGGTGGATTGTCTTTGTTTCACAGTTTACATTTCATTTATGATGAACAGTAGAACCAAAGCTGCAAAAAGACAAAAATCACCTATGCAATAGTATATTGTATTTAAAATGATTGTCACTGTACATTCACTTGCCTATTATGTTTTTTTAAATTGTTGAGAAATGCTCAGATTTAGGGTCAGCTCAATGTTTTAATGTTTTTTTAAAAATGAAGTCTCTTAATGCTCACCAAGTTAGATACAGTAAAACAGTAAGATTGTGAAATATAATTGCAATTTAAAATAGCAAGTTATATAGAATATAATGTAAATGTAATTTATTCCTGTGATCAAAAACTGAATTTTCAGCATCATTACACCAGACTTCAGTGTCACATGATCCTTAAGAAATCATTCTGATATGCTGATTTGCTACACAGAAACATTTATTAATATTATCAATGTTGAAAACATTGTGCTGCAACATTGTGATGTGCTGCAACAGTGATTGTTTATTTAATTAAAAAAAAGGATTATTTGATGAATAGTTTATAAATATTTAATTTAAAAGTAAGTAATATCTTTAAAAAAACAAATCGACTGACTTTTGAGGGTAGTTAATAGACGTAGAAAATATAATTATTCCTATATGATATATATTTATATATATATCTATAGATATATATATATCTTATATAATATATATATATAGCTTCAATAGACTATTTTAGATTGTTTAAGTACATTTCTATTGAAGTTTATATTGTAGTTAAAGACTAATGAAATAGGGCTGCCAAAATACAATCGTCAAGGCTTGTTTTTTTTGTTTTTTTCCCCCCTTTTTTAATGCATTCTGATGGAAAAATAGTGCTAAAAACTGGCATAAAACACTATTCATTTAGTTACGTTTGGCAATTCTAATTGTGAGAATGGAGGTATAGTCACATCTCTCAGTGGGTTTGGGAGGAATTCTGCAGACAATAGCTTCTTGCTCCAAAGCCAAACACCATTCTTCGCTCTTCTTTGTTCCGTGCACCGAATCTGAGACTTTGTGGTAGAAAACACATCTGCTGCTTTTGGACTTCAACTGAGCTTTTGTGAAACTGTAAGTAGGGGAAAAAACAAAGAAAAGTGAGAGAGATGGTTAGAGAGACTGAGCGAGAGAAACCGTTTAAACAAATAAATAAAACACACAGCTGAAAATATAGGGCAATGAATATTCATGCCCTTGTGTCCTCTGACAAGCAAACTGAAATGGCTTTTCTGTGTCTGCAGACATGCACCCTGTTCCTTTTGTCTGCTAACAGTATTTGCCCGATTGCGTTTTCCGTTTGTGAATGGCTTGTTTGCTAAGAGCCTGGCACCCATGTAAAGACACTGCTTAATCCTCCATCATGAAGAAGAGAAGAAAGCGAAACAATAAGCGCGGTAATGTGGTACTGGTATATCAGCCGTTCCTTCTCAATAGACCTTCTACATGGAATGTTTGTCGGCTGTAATCTTCTGGATTTGTTTCAAAAGAAGGAAGTGGAACGGGCTTCACTTGAAGTTGTAAATCGTAAAAAGGCAACACGCTGTGCCGCAGACACCGGAATAAAGCTCTTCATTTGAAGAAAAGAAAAATGACACCAGTTGTTTTGTTTTCCAGGATATCTCTGATTCTCAGTGCCAGACGTTAAGCAATAATTTATCAAGGAGCAGCGGAAAAATACTGTACAGTCTCATGTCAGTTTCCATTTCATGTGTGCATGGCTGGCTTTTTAAAGCTATATGTTGCAATACAAAAATAGTATGTAAGCATTAAAACTGGAGCTAGTTGTCACATTCTTTATGAGTGAAAAGTGCAATTGGACAAATGTGTCAAAATGCATAAAAGTGCTTCTTTATTTCTTATCTATACAGTATATAACACTTAACAGTTATTAATAGGTATTTTGGTCTTTTTGCAGTTTTGGTAGTATTATTGTATGTATATATAAATGTATGAATTAAGATAAACGATTACTGATAATAAATTAACATTTGTACAGTATTGATCATGTATAGGTAGAAACGGTCAAGAAGAAAGAAAGACAATAATTAATATGAAGAAATAGAATGTAATTTAGATACAATGTCAGGGTGAAGAGAAAATGCTAACAATAAATAAGAATAATTACTAAATTAATAATAATTTACTCAGGATACAAGAACAGTTCGGTACAAGGGAGAACTTAGATGAGAAAACTAATTTTACATATGAGGGGAAAAATGGAAATGATTAGTCAAAAATGTATGTTTATTCATAACTTGTGTTGGACTAATGAAATTACTGCTGTGTGACTGTGTTGAAATTCCACTTGCTGTCATTCCTTTTCTAATTTGTTGGGATGTGGCCAATTCAAACTCGTGAATCAAAAATGAACCAGCTCTTATATTCAGAATTCTGTCCAATCAACCTGACGTGACGTGGGCCAAGTTGGGACCATACTATGGATTACTGATCTGCATTTACCATCTAAAGTGCCCACACCACCAGCAGTGACACACCCCACACACCGTGAACAAACACACGGAGCAGGGGCGGCATTATGATGCGCGCTGGGGAGCAGTTGGGGGTTCGCGTGACCTTGCTCAAGAGCACCTCAGTGGGGTATCACTCCCCCCTTTGGGTTATGAGTCCGACTATCTAACCATTAGGCCACGACTTCCCACGACTTATCCCACACAACGTTTCCAAGCACCTCCAAAGGAATTAATTTCTATTGGTCAAGTAATGTGTTTATGCTAATGAGCAGCTGTTTGATTGGCGGCTAGCACTCCATAGCCAATTAATTCGTTTTCGATTTACTGCTTCACTCAACTCTGTCAAAAGGCTCATTTGAAATGTCAAGCGCTTGCGATGTCAATCGGCTCTTCTTTGCAAAGATGAATATTTTTCAGTTATTTGTTGCAGATTATGGATGCTTTTGAAATACTTGCTTGAAGGAGAATATGCCACACAAGTCAATGTGTCTAGAATTGAATTTGGTTATTTTGTCACTAGTATTTCAGCCTCCAGCTCCCAAAACTGGTCTAATTCATATTTAATATGAAGCGGGGCAAACTGCTGCCCCATGGTGAGCAGGAGGTCACATTTTGCCCACTTCAGCAGGAATTGTATTTGATACAAATTTGATACAAATACTGTCATTTCTACCGTTAAACTGGGCTGTTTCTGACTGGGTGAGTTGATGGAAAATAACTGCTTACTATATAAAGGTTAGGCAGGCGCTTGGTGTGCATGATGTTTCTCGTTCAATATTTAAGTCCATAGTTTTTAATCATTTATCCTTGTCAAAAGCAGCCCCCGAATGTCTGTTATGCAACACAGTCTGTGCACTTGTAGCAAAGCTTTTATTCAGGAGGCTTTATATGGAAAGCAGCACTGTTACTATGGCTCATACTCTAGGTTAGGGATTTTAACAAACTTCAAGCCTAAAATATTAAACTCCGGCACATAATTCATCCTTCACCATATGTACATGAATAAAACCTCAAACACCTTGTTGGGGTGTTATTTTTCCAAGCAGACTTTTTAAGCATTTTCTCTGGCATACAATGAAACAGATGGGGGAAAAAATCCACTGAGTTGCACTGTAGGACTACAATCACCCTAACAACTCAACAGAACACCTTAGCAACTGCATTGAAATGTGCACAGGAGAGCAGTAATTTAAAGTCAACATGAAATGACATTCAGTATTCAGTAACAAAAAAGTGGTTGTACTTGAATAAGTTTATTTGCTATGTTTGCTGTAACTTTTATTATATTAACATCAAACACTTCAAAAAAAAAAAAAGGGAAAAAAAGCTTAATTATCTACAACAGACAAATCAACTGCCAAATATTATTGGTATTGTGATGGTTAATAAACAATATAAAACCACATAAAACATAACAATAATGATATTTTTAAATCAATCAGAAATAACAATAATATAAAAATAAATAGCACATAAAAAAAGGTTTAGACAATGTGGAAAATAACTGATAATACAAGTAACAACTTTACAGTAAGTCCCATAGTTAATATAATGATTAACCAAAATGTACTACTACATACGTTATTTATTACAGTATTTATTTCATCTTGTCGTGTTAGATTATAAAACTACAGCTGTTCATTTTTAGTTCATGTCAACTCAGGTCCATTAAATAATGTTAACAGAAACAACTTTTAATTTTAATAATGTATTAGTCCTGTGAAATTAACATAGCTAGATTATTTAACTATTCCTATAACTATTACACGGCTCGGTGTAATATTACTATATATATATATAAATTATAATTATTATTATAAGGGAACTAAAAACAAACTGGTAAGATTTTAAAACATTTTTGTCTTAAATCAATATATTTTATCGCCATAATTATTTATGTGGTAAAATGTTGTGTAATAAGTGGGTTGACTGCACCATAAGTTTAAAGTTGAAGCACCAAAATGAATTGGTGATAAATTAAAGCTAAACTGAAATATAAAAAAAATAAATGTATAAAAATGGCAAAAGCAAAATAATAATTACTAAAGCTCAAATTAAAATGAAAACCGAAAATATCAGAATATTAAAATAACAACCAATTCAAAATATGAATAAGTACTATTATAGTATATACAATAATATACAACACGTGACAACTATTTGGCTATTGTTAACATTATTTCTGTCACACGTGAAAAACTTTTAGTAAGATATAACTAGTAACTGTCAACTAGCAGTCATTATAGTATTAGTTGACTGTCTGCTTAATATCTGCTAACACTTTATTTTGATGGTACGTAAGTAACTTTGCAAGTATGTTAACTACTTCTACTAACCCTAACCTAACTCTACTAACACTCTAATGAGAGTTAGTTAACATGTAGTTGCAAATTAATGAGATTTAGTGAGTCAGTTGCAAAGTAACTTATACTTAGTAGAATGTCTAAGTGCACTACCTAAATAAAATGTTACCAAAAGTTACATTACATTACATTATAGAATTTTTGAATGCCATTTTTTCCGAAGCCTTCATTGCATCCTATAAAGTGTGGATTTTTGGTCATAATACTGCTAATTGTTTGTTACAGTCTGTGTTTTGGGCTCTCTGTTCTCAAAGAACTTCAAAACCTCGGCATAGTGCAGTTAATAAGTCATCAAAGAAATTAAATAAAGTATTGAATAGAATTAGAAAATATCTAAGCAATACTGTGGCATTCCCTAACCTCAGCAATACTGTCAGAATATCCGCTGATTTATCTTCCCCCTTAACTAATGGAAAAAACACTGAGAATAAAAATGATCACCTTGAAGCAATAAAAAGCAGCTTTCAGTGGGAAAACAGCCACATTCTGTCGCATAACAACACTTCAACCTTCACTGCAGCGGCAGGATATCTGAGTGACACTCCAACTAATTAAAATTCCCAAATATCATCAGCCTGACAGCAACAGCTTTCAACTCCTCTGATGAGGGGCTGTACTAGAAAGGTCCTTCTGTATGCAAACGTGCAAAAAAATGCCTTCAGAAATCAATTGATCTATTAAAGTAACTGGGTCGTTAAGAGATCTGAGCGCTGGTTTAATTGCCCGTGAAAAAAAAGGGAAAAGAAAATGTCATCGTGATGATTTGGCACCAACACAATGATCAAGGGAAGATTCATTCTGAGTAATTGTGAAGTTAGGTCATGTTTCTCACTCAAATTCAGCGTCTGTTGTGAATAAATAAATAAGGTTGACACTTTGAGGTAGCACTTTTGAAAAACAGCCCAAGCTAGGTGCCAGCCGGGGAGACCTAATTTATTTTGAACATCTTTGTTTGGCTAAAATCTTTTAATTCAGAGCAAGAAAGCCACTCAATCTGAGCAACATCTTTGTAATGCTAATAATTAGTTTCATGTACTCAGATCTTTGACTATCAGCACAAAAAGTAATCAATCGCAGTCTGTTTAGTTTTTATGTGCCAATATAATATAATATAATATCTGCATTATATTTGTATTTAGCCTATTTATTTAAAAAACATTTTTTTATTATTTTGATCAGGCACTAACAGATCTATCCATTAATCCATGCATCCATCCTATTCTAATAAAGGCAATTTCATCACAAAAATTGTTTTGTCAGGTAACCTAGAAATCATTCAGCATTCTCTTATTAAATAACAGTGGCGTTCCGTCCATATGAGCTGTGCATGCTCCGCATACCCAGGCTGTCTGAGGGAATGAGTTCATGGGCTAATTAATATAAACAACTTTGAGCCCTTGTCTTTTTTTTGTTTTTTTTTGAGTGTGGGGGTAACGTAAGCTTAATAAAGTGTTGGGAATATGCACTAAATATTTATTTGACATGCGGCTGATTTCATGCGCGAGGTAAGCTGTCAGCGAAGCGCTCACCCAAGCGGAAAAATGCGCTGTTGCTGCCAGATCTCGATTTCCGAAAATTACATTGTGTTTGATGCAAAACTAACTCGACTAAATCAAATGAAAAAAAAACAAAAAAACATTGTAACTGTATATTTTCATGCGTACTCAAGCAAAGCAAATTTTGAAAGTCCACTAAAAACATATCTGGTCATAGACAATGTTGAAAACGTTATTGTCAACATGCCTAAGTGGTAAATAAATAAATAAATAAAACACACACACAATATATATATATATATATAAAAAAATATATATATAACATTTATAACAAAACATCAGAAAAAAGAGGAAACAATACTTTTGTTTGCTGCTTGTGTCGCTTAAAGTTAAAGTCCTTCTCTGATTTTATTGTTGTTTGCAATATTTTATAGCTGTTTTGGTTTTTTTTTGTTTTTTTTATTGGAGTAAGTGTCCCCCGGTGGGTCTATTCACTGTGAATAAAATAAATAAAAAAATCAAAAAATATATAATATCATATAATAGTAATAATTCATTACATTCATATAGCAGTTTTCTAGGCACTCAAAGCACTTTACATTGTGAGGGGGATCTCCTCATCCACCACCAGTGTGCAGCGTCCACCTGGATGATGTGACGGCAGCCGTACTGCGCCAGAACGCTCACAACACACCAGCTTACTGGTGGAGAGAAGACAGAGGGATGAAGCCAATCAGCAGATATGGGGATTGTTAGGAGGCCATGATGGTCAGAGGCCAATGGGCAAATTTGGCCAGGATGCCGAGGTCACACCTCTATTCTTTTCGAAAGACATCCTGGGATTTTTAATGACCAGAGAGTCAGGACCTCGGTTTAACATCTCATCCGTAGGACGGTGCTTTTTGTCAGTATAGTGTCCCCATCACTATTCTGGGGCATTAGGACCCACACAGACTACAGGTTGAGCACCCCCTGCTGGCCTCACTAACACCTCTTCCAGCAGCAACCTAGTTTTCCCAGGAGGTCTCCCATCCAGGTACTGACCAGGCTCAACCCTGCTTAGCTTCAGTGGGTAACCAGTCATAGGCTACAGGGTGAAATGGCTGCCTAAAATAAAAATCATTCAGTCAATGCAGAGACATATTGAGCTGGGGAATCCCCCATCTCCCCACCCTCTGATTATGTATCATAACGTAACTACATGTAAACATTATTTGGCGGTTTTTACTTGTAAAACCAGCTATATTTTTCTTGCATTTGAATAACAATGGATAAACCTGAAATGAAAGCAGACGGATTGGAGATGAATTTCATTTACAAACAAGGTAGGAAATGTGCATACTTTTAAATTGACACCTGCCACAGTTTTGTCAAAAGACTCAGTACTTCGGTACCAAGTCGGTACTAAAAAAATGAAAACGTTACGGTACCAGTTTTTTTTTTTAAAGGGGTCCTATTATGCTTTTTCACTTTTTCAACTTTAGTTAGTCTGTAATGTTGCTGTTTGAGCATAAAAAAGATCTGCAAAGATACAAAGCTCAAAGTCCAATTCAAAAAAAGATATTTTATTTAACAGAAATCACTTTTCAAAACTACAATGAACGACTCGTTTGGACTACAGTGCATATTTTCCGGGATTTGTGATATATCAAATATCGACGAATGGGACGATACCTGGTTGAGCTGCACTAGAGAAGGCAACAAGTGTTCACTATGTCTGAGACACGCTAGCTTTCCCAAGGTAGACGAACGTAGAGTGGTTACAATCATCTGGGTTTAAATCGTGCTCAAATTGATTTGATTTTGACGCAATATTTACACTGAAGCTCGCAGGCGGCTATGGTAAGGGGCTTACCTGCGCCGACCATTTCCCGGCGGCGGCCGAGTGCTCCAATCCCAACACCCACTGGCCCAGCTACCAATCCAGCACAGTTCACATTTCAAAAGGCTGATGCCTTCTTTGATACAGGAACCCTACAGAACTATTTGAAGCCGTTTTCATTGCCTAGACCAGGGGAGAGGGGGGGGGGGGGGGGGGTGTTGTAATCATGTAAAATATGGTGAAAAAAATAATGTTTTCGAACAACCTAGTATGAGATCCTGTTCTAGTACACCCCCAAAACAAACTCAAGACTTTGTAAGAAGCATAATAGGACCCCTTTAAGTACCGGTGGTACCGAGTACCCGGTCATCCTGGTTCTTGATGCGCTATCCGAAAGGTGCGCAGATGCGCTTTCTTCATAAAAGCACTGAGACGTGGCAACATCAAAATGATGAAACACATCAAACTAACAAAACACTTTAAAAGACACCCAGATCAAATTAAAGAGTTCAAGCAAGTAAGTTTCATTTTAATTTTTAATATTTAGATCTTCTGTTATGAATATTATTCCATAGTTTAATTTGAAAAGTCGGATTGAAATGAACATCGCTGTTATTAGAGTAGTTAATTGTTAGCATAAGCGCGGCTAACTCTAATATAATGTGCATTAGAATGAAGTTTCTTTATTAATTAATGCTCCTATAACTTTTATTAGGAAAAAAAAGGAGGACATGATGACATTTACTATTTTTACACACCAGATGCTTTTAAATGAATTGTGAATCTAAAATACGCGTGTTAGAGAATGTACAAATGGTTTATGTCATATCAGTCAGAAAAGCAGTTCTGTTTTTTTTTTTTAGCTAACTTAGTTGTTTTTCTTGGCTGAATAACTCTAGGTTTTCAAAAGCTCTTTAAATTAAATATGTACACAGTTTGGATTTTAATGAAAGTATAGTCAAATTTTATCTCTTGTATAGACTTTACAATAAGATACCATTCATTAACATGATCCCATGCATTATCAAACATCAATTTAGAGTGAGTGAATAATATATTTTTACAACATTAATTTAATGCATTTTACGGTTATTTATACAAACACGTTGATCATTCATGATTTTATGTATTAGTAAATTTTGAAATGAACCCTAAGAAGAATAAGTGCTTATAACTATTGTTTATTGATAGGTCATGCTATCTAACAAATGGAATGTTATTGTAAGGTGTTTTTAATACTACAGTTTCTATCTATTTGATATACACTTAATATATGTAATCTTATCTAAATTTATTATAAAGGCTGAGGTTTGTTATTTACTGAAAATTATATTTTAGCTGTTGTCAATGATCCAATGTTGCATTTGGTCAGACTCAGCCCATTGCTTTACTTAAGTATATTATATATTCCTTTTACAGCTGAAGGCTAAGAAATCATGAAACACCCAGCAACCCTAAAACAGACAACGTTTACGTTTTTTAAAATTAGTTTTTAATTAGCTTGTTTTTGTGTTTTGCTTTGGTACCGTAATTGGTACAGAGAACCGTGGATTTTCACTGGTATTGGTACCGAATACAGACATGTTGGTACTGTGACAACACTGCCTGCCACGGTGTTCCCCTCTTTGAGTGTGTCCTAAAAGCTGATGGGGGGTGGGGGGTTGGAGGGGATCTTAATCTTAGACACTAAGCATACCTGTTTAAAAGTATAATAATAATAATAATAAAATAATAATAAATCATGCAATTATCAACTAATTAAAAATAAATAATTGCCAGATAATACCTGATGGTGGAACAAAATTAACAAATTAGTATTACTATGCGAAACAAAACATTGTCTGAAATCGTTACATGGATAACGGGTTGATAAATTCTAGAAGATTTTCATCATTGTCAGTATAATTTCTGTCCATCAGTTTAGATATCAAAAAAGGCTTCAGATAACCCCTAATGACCCCAAAACAAACAGACTTGCTCTCACCATGGTGCCTGTGCCTTCCTCTGAAACTAGCTGCCCCAAAATAAATTGCAATTTGGATCAGAAATTCTGGGTTTTGTAATGAGCACCTCCTCTCTCTCTCCTCTCTCTCTCTCCTCTCTCATATTAACTAAATTGAATGGAAATATTAATATTTACAAAAGACAATTCAAATTAATTAAAGTTCATGCTCCCATTCAGTGCCTGAGACAGACGGGTATCTTGCCTCAAACAAAAATTAAAAAATTAAAAAGGCGGCATATAAGAACATTTTCCAACCAGACCAAAGCTGTGACCACAGAGTTGTGATAAAAACCACACCGTGAGAAATAAAAACCACTTATACCCTTGAGTACACAGTATGTAAGCAGAGCTCTTTTCTCCTGAGCACCGGCAGGCGTTAAACTCAATAAGAGGCAGAAGTGTTGAGGGCCGCGGTGTGGGCACCCTGAAGATCCTGCTGTTTGCCTGAGGGCCATCTAGAGCTAAGGCAAACAATATATGTGTGAATGAGAGAGAGAGGAGACAGAAAACTGCCCCGAGCTCTTTTCTTCAAGCACCACTCATGATGTAATCCAGACCACCGGCCTTCATTTCCATACTGATAAATATCCCGGTCATTAGATACGTTAGATTAAGATACTTAAAAACTGCAGTTTAAACAAACAGAAGCTACTCGATCCCACAGTAGTCATCAAGTGAACTAACAGAAAGTAATTACAATCCATTACACTGAAGAATTTAAGTTGTTATTCTTAAATAATCTACATGACTAAATTGAGTCTCAATCATTCAGGTTTGTGAACTGATTCACTGTAATGATTCGACTCAAAATAATAAAGATCATGAATCACACATCGCTACTCTTTCAAGCTTTTATAAAAGCACCAACAGAAACTAGGCCAGATGTTGAGGTTAAAAGAGAAAGATGGCTTATATTTCTGTTTGTTTCTCACACAAAGCTATCATTTGAGCCTTATGAACCACCTCTAGACTCCTCTTTTTACTTGCACTATATTGAAAAGATATCCCGTCCACATGTTTCATCATGGTCATCTGGTCACGTATTACTCATTATGTTATCTTCAGACTGTATTGCATTACCATCATCATCCTCCTCTTAGGAAGTGGCCTTATCATGTTTATCACCATAATAATGATCATAATTACTGGATAATGACTAATTTTTCTCAAAATAAAAAAAAAAGAAAAAAAAAAAACACTTGTCCCTTTTTTTACAGTCTATCTGGTTTCCTGTCCAGACGCCCACCAACCGACTGACACCCAATATAAGAAGAGTCTTCTCAGACGCTGACTGCATATTAAAACAAGGCAGAATCAGACAAGAGAATCATGTCTCCTTAAAGGCCTAAAGATACAGGCGTAGAAAGCTGATGGAAATAGGATGAGAGCCTTTCAGAGACAGATGGGAAACAGGAGGGATAGACAGAGAGTGAGAGAAAGAGAGACAACTAACAATAGCAGATGGGAGTGAGAAATAATGAGGTGTGTGGGAAAAAGAAAAAAAAACTAAAATTATTTTGGGGATTTTTTGGTAGAGATTTCCACTTAAAGGGAAGTTAAAAGTCTATTTTATGTATTATTCACCCTCATATTGTTCCAAACCCATATGCCGTCTTCTGTAGAATAAAAATTAAGGTATATGCTTTAAAATTCTTTACATTTTTAAAGAAGCATATATATTTTCTCAAAATTACTGACAAATATATTGACTATATATAGTTATTCATCCAAATCTTGTCATTGTTTATTTATGTATGTGCATGTGTGCACATAAATAGATAAATAAATACAAGTTTTGGGTGTACTGTTCCTTTAAGATGGTGTTTGAGTGTATATGTGTGCATAGGTGGATCTGATTAGCATGCCAATGATTCTGAGATTTCATGTTTGCATGCCTTCAGCATGTTTTTGACCATGCCATTCATAAGCTCGCTCATGAATATTACCTTTCTAATTACCCTCGGCTCCACTACAAAGCGCAATTGACTAGAGAACATAATCAAACTGAATATCCGTGCAAGGGTCCCGCTTTGTGCTCTGGGGCCCTCCGTCTTACATTGTTATTCACACAGAGACAGTGTTCATAAAGCAAAACGTGAACAGACAATACTTTAGTTCATTTAGCCTCCCCTTCACTGCGTACCAAATAAATTTGCACCTATAAATCCAAAAATGGAGATGGAGGGAAATTATATATATTTTGCAGTGCTTGGGTAATTCCATTGAATGCCTTAACAAGTCAAAGGTGCAAAAGTAAGGCACCGTGTTAAAATTTGCTTACTTTTCACCACAAACCAGCCATTTAGACACAAAGAGCTAAAGTACCTCCATAAAGACCCATTTGCTCTTTTACAGCACTTGTAAAGATGGGAAAGTGGTATTATTACTAAATTTGAAGCACTTTGGGTCTTTGTAGACAAGGGGGCTTCACTTACTCGCAGTCTCTCTACAGACACAATAAGAGCAGCGCACACGACATCGAACACCCGTGGCAAGAGCTGATAATTCTTAGACCAGTAAACAGTGGCGTGTCCCAGTGGAGAGAGATTAAAGAGCGAGAAGCCGTGTGAGAAGTATACAGAGAGAGTGAGATTTGCACTGAGTACCACTTGGATAAATGAAGTAAACTCCATACTGCAGTCGTCTCGATAGGAAAGGAATGGAACTCACGATACTATCCAAGTCATTCTGTCTACCAATATAACATCGATCTGCCTGTCTTCAGTTTTTCCCCTACTGATCTTTAGACATGGGATAAAACTTTACCAGCAATTTAAAAGTAGCAACATTCGCACTCTAATTAGAGAATTTTCTTAAAACCAGATTGCATTATCACTTTCTACCCCTTAAAAGATCCATCTG
>JADLZN010008814.1:0-17189 GCA_018155175.1 Sinocyclocheilus anophthalmus | reverse complement strand
ATAAATCATAATGTGATTTGGTAGAAATTGTAATCAGGTGCTAAAAAAAACAGTACCCATTAAAATGTCTTTACATCAAAGACCCGATCATAGAAACAATGCACAGCACAAGCGCAGCGTTGAGCTTCTTGAGCCTGTTCAGTAAGGAGCGTTTTGATTGTTGGATTAAAAGCTCACCGCTATTGGCTGAACGAAACATCCTCCAAAAAAAGATATTTATTCATCTTAACCTGCCAGGAAGGTCTCAAAAACACCGCACACAAATAAAAAGCAGTCCACGCACATGTGACGATCTGCAAATGCAGATTCAACGATCCATAAATACATTACCATTATTCATAAATGTGTGATGGAAATTAATTCAAGAAATGTATATATACATACTTGTGTAAACATTTTAAATTTATTTAGGTAAAATGCATTTGTGTGAGCATTTGGGGAAATATTTATGCTTTTTTACTTGTGTATTTATGAATTGTGTTTTGAATTTACTAATCGGATTTTGTAAATGTAAATTGTGTTGTGCATTTATGAATTTTGTTTTGCAAATGTTTTATTTTTGAGGCCGATCTGGCTCCATACTTTTAACCTAAAACAAAACGCACACAAAACATGATAGAGACTGCCATATTCTACTACCATTTAAGTACTTGCATCGTGGAGAAAAATCTTCATCTCTAGATGCTTGTGTGTCATCCATGATAGAGATGAACAGCTGAAACAGAATCTCATCTCCAATGACTCTGGATGGAAATGACAAACAAACACATTGGGCCTCATTTATCAATCTACCGGTAGAACGAGGCGCAGATCTGTCCCTGTGCGCAGCAAATCAGCTTACACAGAGTTCAGTGTGATTTATGAAACTCGTAATGCCGCCGATCTCATCTTAACGATGACGTATGTTTAAAAATATGTGGCGCAGAAAACAATCGTTTATTTTGAATATCAGCTCCCCAAAAACACCCAGGTTTAAAGCCTCGCCCTAGAGTTTACACGACAACTGAGAAACGAACCCCGGCCCAAAAAGAGGAATTATCCTCGCTAAAGGAAACTTGATCTTACTCCAAAACACCCGATTAACCCTGTCGCCTAATTGTCAAACATGGCTACATTAATATACGTATTTTAGTTTTTTCCCCTCACTCTACAACTAATTTTTTATTTAATGGTATTCAGAATAGAACAAGAATGAAAAATAAGTAGTTAAATTATATTTTTAACTGTAAAATAAAACACAAATTAGGCTATAGTGGCATTCATTATAAGCAGCATACCAACGTCAAGCAAAACTGAAACGGCATTGGCTCACGCGCCTATCTCATACCACAAGAATCCAAATGTTTCCATTTTTGCCAAATTTGTAACATTTGTTTGTAGCCTACACATGGTTTAATAACTTCACTCATGTTCTCCTATCCGTGGTAAAAATTGGGCGCTGCATGCTGATTTTACAGCGGATCTTTTAAAATAAACAGTGTTACTTTTATGTTTGGTTGACTGCATTTGAGTTTGATGATGAATGGCTGAAATGTCAGGCAACGCTAGAAATAATGCTGTTTGTGTGTGCGTGAGGCACCTGTGCGATCAGATGGATCAAATAAATAAAGATATAGAAAAGAAACTTAAATCCTTAAGGAGTGTCCAAAAACGAGCGGAACCCTAAGACTTGTTTGCACAGTGTTTTTTTTTTCCCGCCCTTTTGTTAATCGTTTAAATATATTATAGCCTATTAATTATTTTGGGTGGATCTATTGATTTGTTCCTTTTATAAACTTAACAGTTTTTCTCCGTTCGCAGAAGCGCTGCAGGTGCGTGATGCGACGATTATGAATCCTCACGGTTTTGTTTATGCTGCTATTCGCGCATATAAATCTAAAGCCCTGTACAAAACAACACCAAAAAAGACATTCTAATCTTACTGGTTAACGATCGACTAATGAGCTTCGTTTGATGGTCAGGAAAATAAAAATGAGCAAAATGCTGTCATTCTACAATTCTCCAGCGTATTTACTATGCTGTGCGCAACTTTATGTAACTCAAAAACTTGCGTACACGAGCTGAGAGCAGACGTGAGATTTGATCGTAGCCACCGCTCACGTCTATATTGATAAATTCCAAGTTTTGCGTTGGAACGACCGTACGCTCAATTTTCTGTCGTTCGTTCGTTTCGTAAATGAGGCCCATTCTGCTGAACGGATCCTGAGAGTCAGAGGAACAGGAGCATGAGACACGGTGTTCACTCAAATACATAAAGTCAGTCGTATATTAACACAAATGCTAAAATGAACCACAGACATCACGAAATGGTAATGAAACAACACATAAAATACACATAAAAAATCTCAAAGGACTAATAAGTCCGTCAGAGAAACATATTAAAGCGGAAGTCACCTGTAATAGCTGTTTCGAGAACTCAGCAGCACTCACCTTGACTAACATTTGATAACATACAGATTTAGGCTATACAAATCCTCTCATTTTCTCTCAAGTAGCTACAGGTAAATTCATTATAAAGGTACACTATGATACTCCGTATTGTAAAGAATCGATTCTTAAAAGGCGAAACATCAACTCTGAACATTTATTTCACTTTCTATTTGTGCAGCGAGCGATGATGACTTGAAGTGCTTGAAGTGTTCGAACCCTAGCCTACTAATTTATCAGCACGGAAAAGATGAACCATTTCTGTCTTTGTTTAGCTCATCTTTTTGAGTCCTTTTGTTTTTAGTTTGATAGTTTCGATTCACATACAGTAAATCATTATTTAAAAATCAAGTTTTATATCACTGTTTATTTTTGTAATTCTTTGTTCACGTCTTAACTAGGAGGCTTTTCATTAAAGCATGTTGTTAAATAAATGCAAGAATACAAATATGTAAATGTTAGATTAAAGTAGGCTGCAATAGTCCTGCTGCTCCCACAAAATGAAAGAAAGACAGCTCTACAATCTTGTGACATTTCATAGCTACTTTATTTAAACAATACATTTAAAACACAGCTTTATTTGAACAACAACCTAAAAACTTTTGCTTTATCAGAATCTAAGATTATTTATTTGAGCGACTGCACAGATGATAGTGACCCCATGTGTGAGGCTCCTCATTACTATGTGTTTGGATGTGCTTGTTTAAGTGGCTTTTTTTTTTAAACTAAACTCTGCAGGACACTGGCCCTCAAGGACCGAGTTTGGGCAGCCCTGCTCTAGTCTATGGGTCCAAAACTCTGCACTGCCTCTTGCTCTAGAGGCGTGGCTACATGTATCGCCCACAACTACTCGCATTGGCTCGGTCACAGCAATCACAAACTGGCAAGTTCATTTACGTATGTGAGTGCAGTAAACCCCTTACAAAGCAGCAGGAGAATCGTGGGAGGTTTCATGATTAAAATCACTGTCAGCAGCATCTCATTGCTCAGGGCAGCTGTCACACATGTACCTGCTGTCTCAGTGCTGCTGTCTGCTCGAGGACTTCTGCCTTTCCCCTTCTTTTTACCCATGGTTTATAGAAGAGCACCTGAATGGGGTTTAAACATGACATGTATATTAACAGCACATACAGTCATAATAATACAATATAATACTTTTATTATAACAAATAATCACCAATGATTGACTGTTGTGATGACAGGTCTTTTATGGGTGTGTAATCAAATACAGCTCTCTGACACAAAGTACGTAGATTAAAGTAATAAAGTGACATCAATTTAAAGATTAAATAATGAATATCAAACTAATATTAAATGTTTAGTCCACCGAAATCCATTGATACAAATAAACTGACAAGGTTAAGTTTCAGGTGAAAAAAACATGTCATAAACTGTTAAACTTACAGAGCCACCAAAATCACTTAAAACTCTGTCAATGGAATTATATCCAAGTCCCGATATTGAAATAATTTATAGAGAAATGAACTGCATTAAAACATCATTGTAAAGCATGTTCACCAACTGCTCTGAGTATTTCAGGGTGACGCTCGATACCTTCAGTCTGACTGAAGCATATTTAAATTAAGATATGACAGGACACATATTTCTTGTCTTTCCTATCTAAACGGGAGCCTGCACATCTAAGTATTTTTATTGTAATATCTGTATTCAGTAATATTATCTAATTACTACAACACACAAATTTGGCATTGATCAATTTTGGTTTATTTGTTAGATGTTTTTATTCTGTTTTAACTTCATACAAATACACATTTTCAGTGATTCAACACCTTGTGATCTGAAGCTGTAACGGTTTGTTCCAAAATCCAAAAAGGAAAGTGAAAATATACAAAACTTTGAGCCAAATGGTGTGTTCTATTAACTATTGGGTCTCCTATTTTCCATCCAATCTTTCAAAAAAAGTTTTTTATTCTAAATACGATTCCAAATAGGTATGTGGAGTGAATGTTAGCTATACAGTAACTTTAAAGTATGGAATGATTCCATGAAAACCAGATCATTCAAGTGCATAAAGAAATCACACTACAAAAGAAAATAAATTTGACCTACATTATTAAAATTCCTCTGCAAACACAAAACCAAAATCTGCCATTATTTACTAACTTTATTTTCTTGTCAGAAAAGGAAAGGATCGTGCAGAATAGATACATCTAGACAAAGACTCCAGTTTAGTAAGCAGTATTCAACCAAAAAAGGAAACATTTCAGTAATCTGTCCACTTTAATAGATCATTTAAATAGATTGGCATATATAAACTAGCTAAACAATAAAATGTTATGCAGAAGTTTATATTATAGGTAAAAAAATATAACATTTAAAATATTTATTTCTCTTCAGTAGTCAGGCTCATCATGCTCTCTAATTTAAAACTTGTCATGTTATACTAAATATACACTGAAAGTTAATATGTAAAAATAGTGTTATTCATCAATTGATCTCATTCTCACATGCTTGTGTATACTGAGTGTTACTGAGTGTACATTGTAACCAATACAGCAAATTCAAAACCACTCCAAATAATACAGTAAATTCAGGTCCTCTGATGCCAAATTTATACTGCAAAGGTGGCACAGAAGCACTTCTAAAGAGGCATTTAGGTGTGTTTATACAGACTGTTTAATGCTGCTCAGAGATGGCATAAATGCATTTACAAAATATTAGTCTGGCTTTATGCTGCATTACATCAATTTTGAGCAGCTTGGCTGTGTGGCAGATGCCTTAACGCATAATGTGGAAAATAATGTACGACCATCAGCAATTCAAAAGAACAGACCATAAAAGATACAAACAAGAAAAAAATGATTGTGTAATTCAGGTGTGACCACTGGTTGTCTCTTGAGTCTCTGTTGAATTGTGTGACTGTGTGGCTTCCTGTAGCCACTATCTCAACAAATTAGAATACTAATTAGACCAATAAAAAAAACATTTTTAGTTAAATGTTGGCCTTCTGGAAAGTATGTTCATTACTGTACATGTACTCAATACTTGGTAGGGGATCCTTTTGCATTAATTACTGCCTCAATTCGGCGTGGCATGGAGGTGATCAGTTTGTGGCACTGCTGAGGTGGTATGGAAGCCCAGGTTTCTTTGACAGTGGCCTTCAGCTCATCTGCATTTTTTGGTCTCTTGTTTCTCATTTCCTCTTGACAATACCCCATAGATTATCTATGGGGTTCAGGTCTGGTAAGTTTGCTGGCCAATCAAGCACACCAACACCAACACCATGGTCATTTAACCAACTTTTGGTGCTTTGGCAGTGTGGGCAGGTGCCAAATCCTGGAAAATGAAATCAGCATCTTCAAAAAAACTGGTCAGCAGAAGGAAGCATAAAGTGCTCCAAAATGTATTGGTAAACGGGTGCAGTGACGTTGGTTTTCAAAAAACACAATGGACCAACACCAGCAGATGACATTGCACCCCAAATCATCACAGACTGTGGAAACTTAACACTGGACTTCAAGCAACTCTGGCTATGAGCTTCTCCACCCTTCCTCCAGATCGGAACCTGGTTTCCAAATGAAATACAAAACTGCTCTCATCTGAAAAGAGGACTTTGAACCACCAGGCAACAGTCCAGTTCTTCTTCTCCTAAGACCAGGTAAGACGCCTCTGACATTGTCTATGGTTCAGGAGTGGCTTAACAAGAGGAATACGACAACTGTAGCCAATTCCTTGACACGTCTGTGTGTGGTAGCTCTAGATCCCTTGACCCCAGCCTCAGTCCATTCCATGTGAAGTTCACTCAAATTCTTGAATCGATTTTCCTCATAAGGCTGCGGTTCTTTCGGTAGGTTGTGCATCTTTTTCTTCCACACAAATTCCACTCAACTTTCTGTTAACATGATTGAATACAGCACTCTGTGAACAGCCAGCTTTTTGGCAATTAATGTTTGTGGCTTACACTCCTTGTGAATGGTGTCACTGATTGTCTTCTGGACAACTGTCAGAACAGCAGTCATCTCCATGATTGTGTAGCCTAGTGAAACAAACTGAGAGACCATTTTGAAGGCTCAGGAAACCTTTGCAGGTGTTTTGAGTTGATTAGCCTATTGGCATGTCACCATATTCTAATTTGTTAAGATAGTGAATTGGTGGGTTTTTGTTATATGTGAGCCAAAAATCATCACAATTAAAAGAACCAAAGTTTTTAACTACTTCAGTCTGTGTGCATTGGAATTTATTTAATACACGAGTTTCACAATTTGAGTTTGAATTACTGAAATAATGAACTTTTCCACGACATTATAATTTAGTGAGATAGATGCACGTAGAGTTATAACTCTTAGGGTCACATGGACCGCTGTTCTACTGGGTTGTTTTTGGATCAGGTGAAAAACTAGGTCAACTAAAAAGACAGGAACAGGGAAACACTCAAACCCCTAGACCAAAAACAGAACCTTAATCATGGACAGTGGGTTGTTTACTCAACTAGCTTCATTCCTGTCCAAAGGACTTCAGCCAATATTCTCATAAGCATCATCACGATTCCTGAGAGGCTCAAACACAACACACTTGATGCAGTAACATGCCTGCAAATGGAGACGCTTCCTGTAACGTGGATGGTGTAAGGTTTCTTCTTCCTTTAGGAAATCAATTTCTCGTGTTTTGTGATTCATTCATCTCTCAACGGAATGGGGGGGGGGGGGGGAATATACTCTCTTTCATAAATATATTTCTTCTTTTAAAAGGTGAACAACAGGAAAAGCCTTTCCTTTTCAAATCTTGAATAAACCTATTCTGTGCTATTTGTATATGAGTTAACCAAAGAGTTTCTAAACATACTACACACGTGCATACTTGATTGAAAACCACTGTTCACCAAAGTACAGAAAGGAAATATACACACACACACCATTTTTAACAGCATGTGTCAACAATTAATGGATGGCATTAGTAGGTATTTGATTGAGATGACATTTAGCACGTCTGCCAAGAGGTTAATGGAGAAGAAGAAAAAACGACTTAAGTATATAGGAAGACAGAGATGGACAAACAAAAGTGAGAGGGAGAATATAAAATAATTTTCTCTGGTCTAAAACACAAAGACTACATGGACACAGTATTCAACACTCATGAGAGGGTGTTAAATAAAAACGAATCCAATATAATAAGAATGCTCATGATTAGATGTTATTTTTAGTAATATTATGCAACATACTGACCTATTAAAAGTGTATTTAAAGGAACAGATCACCAATTTTTCGTAGTTCACAAATGAAAATACTGTCTGCTCAGCTCTCCTTGTTGATTTCATGAGAGATGTAGCAATGTCTGATCTGATACCAAATGAGTCAGGTCTTTTCACGGAATCGGATGATATACACTATGCCAGTATATATGATTCAATCGTGAATCAGACTGATCTGATTCTCGAACTCACAGACTCAATGACCCTGATGACTGCTTTTCTTAAGCTCACTGGAGAAAATGATTATTAGTGAATAACAATTTAAATTTGACTGTTCCTCATAAATTCACTATAAAACATGTGGTGACAATGTTTCAGGTTATGGGATGCCATATTGGCATCACAGTACATTAGGAGACCAAGGATGGAGAGGTAAAGTAAACAGGGATCTTTATTAACAAGTGCTGAGAGAGAGATGGAGAGCAAACGGGTTAAGGCAACAGTCTATGAATGGTAGGGAACTAGCTCACGTGATGACGGGTTCCTTCTAGGATCGGACTGAAGAGGATGGCACAGAGACAGGTAGGTTTCAGGATGGAGTCCGGGTCAGTGAGTCAGGTAAGGAGTAGCGTAATGAACTCAAGACCCATCCAGACGAAGTGGGACCTGCAGGACTGAGCAGTTGTTGAGCTCAGGTGTTGATGCGGGTGGGGGGGGGGGCGGGTGGGGGGAAAAACAGGTGCGGCGGATAGTACACCGAGTGTGATTGGGAACGGGTGTGTGAGGTGATTGGGCCTGACGAGGCTGGACTATCCCTGACAGTACCCCCCCCACGGGCGGCTCCCGACGCCCGCTGCCATGGCTCCGGAGAGCGGGACGATCTGGGTGACTCACCCTTCCACTTTCATGGAAGTCTCTGAGGAGTAAGGGATCTAGCACATTATCTGGTAACACTTTACTTGAAGGGGTGTAAATAAGACTGACATTGCACCTTGATAATCATGACATGACACATGTCATGAATTATGAAATGGACGGCTTTCATTGCATGTATGACCAATGTTCATTAAGTTCATCGCTCGTTATGTCAGTTGGTAATGCAAAATTGACATTATTGAACCCTAACCCTAACCTAACCCTACCCCTACTCTTATCCCTAACCATAGCCCATAACAAAGACTTCTCAAACAATGTCATCTTTGCATTAATAATTACATAACTGAGTGAATGACACTTAGTGACAGTTGTCATAAATATGCATAAAACCTCCTTCATATTTATGACATGTGTCATGTCATGATTATGGAGGTGTCATGTCATGATTATGAAGGTGTCATGTCAGTATTATGCACACCCCTTCAAGTAAAGTGTAACCCATTATCTCTACGCACCCATGATCTCTCCTCGGGGCCGAATCCCTCCCAATCCACGAGACACTCTAGGCAGCCGCCTCGACGCCGGGAGTCCAGAAGATGAATTGACTCTGTAGATGGTGTCCCTCTTCCACGCGATTGGGAGGGAGGATGTTAACGCCGGATTCGTCAGACCCTGGGGGAGAAGCAGACAGAGGGTGAACACAGGGTTTGAGCAGTGGGACATGGAAGGTCGGTGCGATGCGGTAGTGAGGAGGAAGTTCAAGCCTGTACGTGACGTCGTTGATCTGCCTCCGGATGGTGAATGGTCCGATATAACGGGGACTCAGCTTGCGGCAAGGCAGTCGGAGACGAATGTCCTGCGTGGATAACCACACCCTATCTCCCGGCCTATATCCGGAGGTGAGGCTTACTGATACGCCGAGGAGATGGAAGGCCCTCCAGACCTGGGAGATGAACTGGGGCCCACGATCGGAGACGATATCCTCCAGGATGCCGAAGGTGCGAAAGACTTGGTGGAATAGCTGTTTAGCGGTTTTCATGGCTGTGTGTAATTTTCTGAGGGGGAGAGGTTTACATCCTTTTGAGAATCGGTCGACAACCACGAGTAGGATACAGGCTGTGTGATGGGACTCGATTGGGGACCAGGGCCGTGTGAGGTATGGAAGTGGTAACCAGCTTGCCTGTGGCAGGGTTGACGGGGGAGGAGATTTGGTGATGCACAGACTGAGCATCCTTGGACAGTGCCTAGGCCTGGAATCTCACGTCCCTAGTGGGGACAACAGGGCCGAGTTTCGAGGATGAGAGAGGGGTTTGCTGGGCGCCGGGATTCAAGAGGCAGGGAGGAAGAGGGTAGTGAGTCCAGGAAGGGTATTGCGGGAGGGATGGAACATTAGACCTTCCCTTCTGGGCCATCCGGCGGAAGCTGTTCGGAGAGTGGATGGCTGGGCGGAGCTCTTCGTCGAGCGTACCATTGGATGGGACCCAAGAGGTGGAGGAGAATGGTCCCAGGGTTATCTCGTCCGTAGGCTGAGAAGGCGCCGGTAGGTAAAAATGAGAACTGGGAAGACAGCGCCCAATGTGCTGACGTAGGTTTTAGACGTTGGGCCTCCGAAAAATATTCCAGTCCGATGGTCAGTGAGGACATGAATGGATGAAAGAGCTCCCTCAGCCCAATTGTCGGCACTCTCCAGGAGCGAGTTGATGGCGAGAGGAAGCTGCGGTTCCCGATGTCATAATTTTCTCCGCTGGGAAAGCTAGTGGCGAGATTACTGCACAGGAGGGAAGGATACCTGCTGTGGACGCATCTACTTCCACGACAAATGGTCTCTGAGGATCGGGAAGCGCGAGGGTAGGAGCGGTGAAGAAGGCTTCCTTCAGTCCTTCAAAACTTTCAATGGCTGTGGGTGTCCAGGACAGAGACTTGGGCTTATTTCGGAGCATGGATGTGAGGGCGGCTGTGTGCTGACTGAAGTGGTGGATGAAACAACTGTAGAAATTTGAGAATCCCAGAAAGCGTTGGAGTTCTTTAACGGTGAGGTGATTGGGCCTGGATGAGGCGGACCATCCCTGACAAGTGGTGATGTTATATTTTAAATCACAGTTAATAACTGTGTATAATATATGACAACTTAACGTATACTTTATTCGTGCTATTAAATGTTAATGCTAATTACCATAATAATGCCAGTGGTAAAGCAGAAAAATTGAGTATCACCACAAGGACCAAACACCTTCACAGTTAAAAACAGATGACACGATAAATAATGCAATAACTAAAAAATAAAAATTCACTAAATAACAAAATAAAACACCAAAACACAACCAACTGTTATTCAGTTTTTTATCTCTCACAGTATATGGTAAGCCAAGTTGAATCAACTAATAAAGGGCTTGTTAACGCCAGAAATTTTTACAGTTTCGGTTTTTTACCACTGTAGTTTTTGGGCCACAACCGGTTACCGAGGATGAGTAAATGATGACAAAATGTTTTATTTTTGGTTGACTTGCTCCTTTATTTCTGCTGACTGCAGGATGTAGGAGGCTATTCAGTATGTGTATGTTTGCACGCATGTTTGTGCATGTGTGTAGAAGAAAGTGTTTCCTCTTTACCATCTCACCTGGCTGTATTTGAAATCAGCTGTTTGAAGCAGAGACAAAGTGAGGGGAAGATAAAACCGAATCTCTTCCTTTAACTACAGAGAGAAACTTTACTAATGCACTGTTCAGTGTGGCAGACTGTTGAATGAGCAGCACACCTCTGAGCAGAGATTTGATGCATTTATACCCTTGATAGAATATGAAAGAAAGTAAAATAGACTATCTTACCAAATGGCATGAACAAACGAAGATGTAAAATTGGGACTGCAGCTCTGATGATAACAATGATGAGGAGCATGCAGCTGATAGCTGTGTTGCTAATCAGGCTCCAGCTGAACTAGGTCAAGTGCCACTATCCGTGTCTGATGTAACCAAACCCCTACGTTGAACCATCTCCATAGTTACCCAGCCCAAGCACAGAGGGGTTTTGACTGAAGTGGAAAAGAGATAAAAAGGAAAACAATGGCATTAACTGAGGACAGGCAATGCAAATCTGGAAATAGTGTACTCGTGTTTCAGTTTATTCAGGGTTTGAATTCATAAAATAAACAGGTTAAACTTCATATTAAGGTACTTAGCATGGTGATGTGATAGTAACATTAAAGGAATGGTTCAACCAAAACTTTAAATTTGCTTAGAATTTATTAAGCTTGTTTGTTCATTGGAATAGAATTTTTTGAAGAAATTCAGCATTACATCACTTGCTCACCAATGGATCCTCTGCAGTGAATGGGTGCCGTCAGAATGAGAGTCCAAACAGCTGATAAAAGCATGACAATAATCCACAAGTAATCCACACCACTCCAGTCCATCAGTTAACAGACTCATCCTTTTAGAGTTTTAACTACAAACCCGTTGTGTTCTGTCTAAAAATAATTAAAATATAAGAGTCTCAATGCATAATATGTGCTTTTTCTCCCGTGAAAAAGTCGTCTTGCTGAATCACCACAGTTTTTTACTTATGATGTTAATTGATGGACGGGGGTCTTGTGGATTACCTGTGGATTACTGTGATGTGTTTATCAGCGTGGTTGTAAATCTTCATCGATGGGCACCCATGCACGCAGAGGATTACGGTGAGAATGATGTAATACTACCAGTTCTCACAAAAAATTGTTATGAATGAACAACAACAATTCATTCTGACATCCTGGGAAGGGGTAAGTAGATTTTCAGCAATTTTAATTTTGTGTAAACTTGACTCCTTTGAGAATTGAAGGGCCAGATGTGGATCAGTTGGGAAAGTAGGAGGCATTTTCATGTTGGTCATGGGATTTCTGGATCAGTGCGGGCGGAGCACTGGCCATAAATGACAGCAGAATTGGAACCGGTAGTCATCAGGGTCATGTATCAAGAGAGTCATCGAGGCTCCATGGGAGCTTAATCGCTTCATTGCGGCCCTTTATCGTTAGGACCCATTTGCTATTACATCAGGACTCGTGTCAGTATCATTTCTGAAATCACTCATATCATAATAATTGTATTTCTGGAATGATGCGATTTCCACTTAAAAGACCAGTGCGGCTTCTAAGTCCTTGCTGTGTGTTGTGTTTTACACTTGATCAGAAAGTGCATAGTAATTCACACATGACACAAATAAATGGCAAGAAACATTGAATTAAACATGAACATTTAAAGAAGACCAAAATAGTATTTTTCTTTCAAAACATACTCCAATAATCTTTGTTTAATTTACAACTACAACCTGATTTGAGTTCTTAGTTCCCACCAGACTACATAATTAAGTAATGCTAGATAATTAAAATAATGATGGAGGTGAAGTTGGGGTGGTGGAAGGTGTTGTGTTGTGTCCTTGTGTTGTGATTGACAGGATCAAATGAAAATGCTCCTCCCACACAAAATCCCCATTATTCCTTGCTATTTTGGGAATAATGGGGATATTGAGCACAGAAAAGAACTCAATGTGCGGGAACATAAACTACACAAAACAATGCAATAGTTTCTAAGAAAACATTTCTCTGAGCTAAATGGTGTAAATATGAACAGATAATACAAATGAGATTTAATGGATGAAGAATACAAACTCAGCAGTTATCTAATATTAATCTTTATTTAAACTTACCAAGCAAATGAACAAACAAAAATGTGCACATATTAAGAGCAAGTGTAATATTAAAATATCAATTCATTTTTACATCAAGTTTGATGATGAAATGAAGGCAATTGAGTACAAATCTTATACAGAAATCTAAAATAAAATAAAATAAAATCTGATCAGGGTTTTCCAGAAGATGTATCTGCTGGTTAATCATGTAATTTCCAGTTATTCTTTAAAACGTACTAAAAGTCACAACAACTGTCAATGCATGCCAATAAAAAAGATCAAAAATCCTGATGGAGACACCTCGTATGATAGTGTTGGGAAGTGTTTTATGGCAAACACAAGCCTTTAGTTGCAGGATTATGAAAATATTACAGTAGACAATTCTGGCCATTTCAAAATATAGACTATAAACAACATAGATACACATCAAGGCATTTTCACTATGGAAATTTAGAAATTAAGAAAATAGAGGAGGGCAATGTATGTTGTGAAGTGGTTCAAGAATCCCATAGATATTACTACAACATCTAAACTATTACTGTTAAACTAGATATTATGAAAAAATGTACATGAAAAGTTAAGTGTCGTATGCCTATATGTGCAATACTCGCACACAATTTTTGAGTTGACCCTCTCGGTATTTCCCAGCATGATTTGGTGTATCATGCATGCCTGTTGTACAAACGGTTCAGAATAATTTCTATAATACTCAAGGATAGGTGTCTGTTTAAATTCCTAGCCCTAAGAAAGAAAATAGTAATAGCACTCAATGCTTGTCTTAGCAGACAACTAATTATAGCTAGAAGTTGAATTAAGCTGTATAATAGGCAGTCTTTGTCTGTAGTCCAGTGCGGGACTCTAACTCCAGCAGTTGTGCTTTGAAAATATTGTGTATGTGCACAAATGCCTTTAATAATTTCAAGTCTGCAGAAAGTCAGACAGGGCTTGGAGATATAAGGAAGTCCTTTCCTCAGGCTGATTGACAGGCAGACATGTTTGAAGTTCAGTAGCAGTCATTCCTCACAAGCCTCAGCCAGATGGTGAGGAGAGAGGATGGAACTTCATGGCATATAAAGTTTCAGCACCGACGCGTATAATGAATTCATTCACATGATGAGACTCCACAGTGTGGTGTGTGTATGCAATCACTTTTTGGAATAGCATTCACAGGCTTCTGGGTTACCCACTCAAAGTGGGAGGACCATGATAAACAAATCAAATACATCTCTCCTCTAGGACTTTGACAATGGATCAGTCAAGACGTCCAAAAACCAATTGAGAATGTAATTTCTGGGCTAGATTACACGGTTCTGTGGAATACTTGATTCTGATTGGCCAATATACATAAACAGTAAATATACATAAATATTTGACCACAGAAAGCTGCAATTTAACTTTCTGAGGTCAAATATTTATGTGGACTTGGCAATCAGTTTCCCACATTGCTGTGCTTGTTTAAATCTGTATCACTTTTTTACATCTCACACATTAAATTAATTTAATATTTTACATCCATTTATTTGATAAGTATCCATGTATTAAGTGAACTAATATAATCAGCTGGTCAATAAAGCTAAATAATAGAGCAATACTGGCTAACCGACTGTACATTGCTTACTTGAGATCCAGGAACTGTGTGTTTTTTATACATTTATGTTGAATAATATTCTGTACATTCATATTCTCAGCTGAATTGTGCTCATACAATCCATTTTTCTTGTGTCATTTTAATTTTCAGTATATTCTCAGACATAGATGTAGAGGATACTGTACATTTCTGTATCAGGAAAGACAAACTAGGCCTTCAAATCTGAAGGTAATGTAAGCTTGTTAAAGCCACTTTCCACAGATAAAATGTGTCATGAGTCTGATCTTAAAAAGTACAAAAGACTTTCAAAAGTCTTTTTAAAGCCAAGAATGTGTTATAAAGGGTGATCAGATATAGCATTATGAGCTCTGATCTTGTTCACACCTGCCTGCCAGATTGGCTGCTTGTCAGTATTTGTGTCTTTCTAAGTGTGAAAATTTTGTGCGAAACCAAGACTTGTGATAATGGCAGACTTGTGACAACGTATTTATTACATTTCAGTCACGCTCAGCTGCCCCTGATGTTTCCAGGCTGCTGCACTTGACTTCATCTGAGGGGGGAAAATGCATGCAAGTCATTTATAAATGAACTTCTCTAAACAGAAACACATATAAGCAGAATTCAGGCAGCATATATTCAGATGTTCCTCTTTAGATTATTGCACATTGTAGTGTGGGTCAATGTTAATAACAATAATGAGAGAAAAACATGCATTTTTCCTGATTTATTCTCTTACACACCTGTACTCTGGCTGTGTGATGTCTGGGTTTGTGAAGCGGACATGGGTGTGTGTGTTTGGCCGGAAGGGTCTGTGCTTCTCAGGTCATCTGGGGGCCAACGTAACTCTCCGCTCTCCACCTCTCCCTCGGTGGGCTCCACTACGATGGAGGGCAGGCGCTTGAACAGCTTGGGGTGGCGCTCCTGTGTGTCTGGGAAAATCTGAAAACAAATGATGATAGATTTGATCTGTTAGAGAGATGCTGAATGTTCCACTTACAGTCATGGTTTATTGATACGGGAACAGACAGCCAATAATACTTTAAATATTATCATTCCACTCACCCGGATTTTGGTCTAAAACGTATGTCTTTCTTTTCATGGAAGACCAAAAGGGGATGGTGAGATTAACTAGGCTGTTTTCATTCATGAAAGTGCATAGTGGACCAGGGCGGTCAAGCACAAGTGACGACAATAAACCCAAAAAGATTGTGCAATACACACTAGCTTTGAATGATAGACAGGTCAACCATTTCAGCCATGCACTCTAAAATTTCCAGGTATTTGTCCCCCACCCACCCCCACCCCCCCCACACAAACAGCTATTGTATGACTTCGGAAGAACTTGGGAATTATAGCGAGCAACATAAAACCCACATTGGACCTTATTTGAGAGCTTCTATTTGTGTGTGGTGTTTGAGAAGTGACTGGTCAGTGACCAATGAACAGGAACGAGAGATACCACCTGCAAAGGAAGACGCCTTGTTCTCCGGTTTTGTCACTCACAGTGCCCGTCCTTCTCGACCTGTGTTCTGGGTTGCTTCATTAATCTGGCATTCTAATGGGAAATAAAACATAAATGCAGCCTCAAAATCATCTAAACTTACACCAGCATCCCTATTGAAAAATAATAATTTTCATTCTGTAGTTACAAATAAAGGACGCAGATGAATCAATGAGAAGATTGAAGTATTGTGGCAACCAAAACATATATATGGACAGAATTAGATAGAGCTAAACTACAGTTAAAAAAGTTGGCGTCGTTGAAATAAGTTTTGGAAGTCCTCTTATGCTCCCAACACTGCGTCTGTTATTTGATAAAAAAAATACAATTAAAACAGATATTTTTGAAATATTATTGCAATTTAAAAAACTGTTTTCTATTTTAATACATTTCAAAATGTAATTTATTCCTGTGATGCAAAGCTAGATTTTTAGCATTCAGTGTCACAAGATCCTTGTCACTTTCTAATATGTCACTTTTGATCAATTTAATGAAACCTTGCAGAATAAACATAAAATCTTACGGACCTCACTAAACACTGAATGGTATTCAGATTATAACACTAGCACACCAATAAGCTTGAGCAATCCTGAAGGAATAGGTCACCTCAATACTAACATTATGACGCCATTTCAATCCAGTCTATTTTTCTTCCATGAAACACAAAAGGAGATCTTTCCATTTTTTGTCAATTTTTTGATTATCATGATCATTCATTTTGTGTTTCATAGAAAAAGAAAAACACAGGGTGGAAGCAGATGAGTAAATAATGACATAATTTTCATTGTGCCTAAACTATCCCTTAGTCACTGTGATCTAAATTCGTGCTCCAACAAGTCAGTTGCCGCATTTGCATGTTTGTTCAGTCCGTGATCCCTAAAAAATCCCTTCCTGTCTCCCATTCAAACTGTCATGGTTTTAACAGCATGCACAAAACCAAACACGCCACCTAAACTTTGCTTCAGGCTGCGTGTGGTGTGGCAGGG